>JANHGB010051812.1:6735-18318 GCA_026283785.1 Coracopsis vasa | reverse complement strand
AGGTTGCTCCAAGCCCTGTCCAGCCTGGCCTTGAACACTGCCAGGGATGGGGCAGCCACAGCTTCTCTGGGCAACCTGGGCCAGGGCTTCACCACCCTCACATGGAACTTCTTCCTTAGATCTCATCTCAACCTCCCCTCTGCCAGTTCAAAGCAATTGCTCCTTGTCCTGTCTCTACAGGCCCTTGACAAAAGTCCCTCTCCACCTTTCTTGTCAGCCCCCCTCAGCATTGCTGCTCCAAGGTCTCCCCAGAGCTGCCTTATTATTACTCTGCCAGATTGAGATTTTAACCTACATTGGAAATCAGTGCTAATTAGCAACAACAGACTGTTTGCTGATGATGATGTCTTCAGCTGTGGTCATTAATGCTGCCACCCTCCAACCACCTAAAACAGCTCTGGACACCTTGCAGTGGTGCTGAGCCAAGCCAGGCAAGACAGCAGCCAGAGGCACCAGCCCATTCCCACTCAACCTGACCACCTGCACCCCCCTCTGGTCTGCTTCCATCCCACCACCACCTCAGTGAGTCACATGGCAAAGCTGAAACTACTGTCATCCTGAATTCCTGCTAATAAAGTAACTGAAGCTTAAATGTCTACTGTATAAGCAAATAGGACAGTGGCCATAACAGCTGGACAAGAAGACAGGTCTGTGTGCATCAGGTGGGCAAAATCCTTCTGTTAATGCCCACTGGAACAAGCAAATCAAAACACTTCTCCCTTTAACTGGGCATGGTTGATTTCTTGTTCTTTCTCTGAAATTAGAGCTGAGCGATTTCCACATGTAAGGCCAAAGAGTACTCAAGGCAATACAAGCGTTAACAATGTAATTGACTCCAGATTTCTTCCATTAGCACAGTCAACTACAAGTTCAGATAATCAAGAAAGAAAGTGAGAGGCAACAGACACACACTGAAACATATAAATTCTACTTCCACATATGGAAAATCTTCTCTACTGCAAAAACGATGAAACACTGGAAAAGTGAAGCTGAAGGTTTTCATCCTTGAAGGAATTCAAAACCAGATGGACATGGTCCTGAGCTACCTGCTGGAGCTGACTCTGTATTAAACAGACAGGTTAGACCAGATGATTTCTGGAAGTCCTTTTTTCAGGGCAATTCTTAGTTGATTCCATTGGTAATCTAACTGGTACTTGTAAAACCCAGTTTCTCATATGTTTTGAATATTTTAGGATGAGATGAATCTCCTGTTCTCTCTATTGAGCATGGAAAGAGATGAGGAGAGCAGTTCCAGTGGAGACACCTGCATGAAACAGGTCTTCATGCAGGGAGGGGAATCCTATGTGCTCTGAAAGCACAGTCTTCAGAGTCAAATCTACAGAAAGTCAGGAACAGTGAAAGCAGGCTTCCTTCTAGCAGTTTAATTGGGGTAAAAGGTTTCAAATAAATGTTATTTTTAAAGATGCCAATAAGACAAACCAAGGAATTCACACTTTCTCTCAACAGATCCTCTCCAACTACTATTAGTAATTGTTCACTTCTAGCTGCAGGCTGAGATCAGTAGAGATGAAGTTACCCTTTTAGAGCTAAAATTCCATTAAAGTTTTAATTACTCTTTCATTTCTGAGATAGTAATACCAGCAACCATGAATAAAAACTAGTACCTCCAATTGTATATCCAGCTCCCAGGTGCTCATTAGCAAGTGTGAAGCCTTAGTGTTTGCTTTCAGAGGGAAAATTTATGCTACAATTCATGCCAATGAGGAATAGTCCCCTCTTCAGGATTATCCTAATCCAATATATTTTTAAATGGATAAAAGAAAGCTGCGCATTCAAATGAGGTTCCCCACCAAGCCACTTACCTTCAAGGTGTACACTCCCATGCGCCCTGGGACCTTATAGAAAATGCCCTCTTCCCCTCGGGAGTTTGTGTGTAACATGGCATTCAGGCAGGCAAGAGGAGAAGTCCCACTGAAAACAAAACCAAGAGATTAATGTTTGAATATATCTGGTTGGTGTTAATCTTCTGCTGGGAGACAATTGCAGCCCCTCACCTGACCATCACACATGCAGAGGCAGAAAGAATACAGATCCAACTTCTATTCCCAAGTGGAATACAAGCTGAAGCTGTTGTAGTAAGCAACAATGAAACCACTCCACATATCCAAGCTCCAGTCCAGGGAAAAAAGCAAACAAAAAAACCCTGAGTTCAGGCTCTCCAATACTTCTTTGCTAAACATCAGAATGATCCCACATTTTTAAAGCTCTAGGTACTCAATGCTGCTCATCTGAAACTGAGCAGGTTTGTTGTGAGCTAATGACTGACTGTGGACATGTTTAAAGTTGTGTTGTTTTCAAAAAACAACCCCAAATCCCATGTCATACTGAAATGAGGGTTGTGGGATAAAGAATGGAAGCCAATTACGCAATTTCCCCTGAAAAAAGTGGAGATCTTCAATCCCAGCCAAGGAGATGGAAACAGAAGATCCACCTTTTCACTGATGCTGGTGGGGGTTTCTTTGTTTGTTTGTTTAACCCATTCTGCTGTAGACAGAAGCAAAATCAGGAGGACACAATGATGCAGGTGACTTGTTCCCACTGCAGACTAGGGCATCATAACCTCTACTGAATAGGTGTCTCTGCTTGCAAAAGATATCAAGCACAATACCTGCACAGAAACTGAGAAGTTTTCACCTCCCAACATCCTGTCACCAAGGCTGGACCAGAACCACCAAACTGACTAAAAACCTAAATTTGTGATGGACTCACTAAAATCCCTGGGCCAAAAGTACAGCTGTTTGTCTGGAGTAAACTGTGCTATGAACATTCAAACCACTTGCATTGAGAGGGGTGAAATAATCCCTGTGAGGAAAAGGAAATAAAAGTGAGGAGGATCACAGCCCTCAATCATGTGGGCAGGGCATGCATGTTCCAAGTTCTGCCCAAGAGGTACAAAACAACTCTGCTGAGTTATTGATGCCTAGCACAAGCAGAAACCAACATCCTGACACAGGTTTGTGGTCTTCTCCATCCCAGCACGTACCAGTTAACTGGGAGGAAGCAGCTAAGTCTCAGGCACACCAGGGTCCATCCACCCATTGTATTTCGGTTCTTACATGTTAATGGTTTCATTTGGGTACCCCTACACTGACTCAATGACACCCCTGGCTAACAAATGTCTTTTGGAGAGACAGCAAACAGTGGTACAACAGAGGCATCAGTAATGCAAGCACCTCAGTTTGATTCCTGCCAACGTTTCATGCCCATCTTCAGACACTGCATACCTAGATTGACGTTCCAGCCAGGACTCCAATCACTCAATATAGGTTTCTCTTAAATACATCTACATGCCACAGACCACCTCTTCCTTGACTAACCCCACTGAAACCAGCTCTTAGCTCATCAATCCCTGCTGCCCCATGGCTTTTCCATGTACTTTCCCCAATAGTGAGGCAACTGCTGTAAACATGAACAATGCAACTGGAAGCAACGTTTCTCTCACCAGCTTCACCAAGGCCATGAGCTAACTTCACAAGCTTAATCCTCTTCTCCACAGGGTCTCTGAAAGTTACAATTCAGTGCGATTTCCTACAGCAACCCAAGATTCCTTCCAAAGATACTGCTCCCAAGGGTACACCCATCTCCTCTTCTCATCTCTCCTCCTGGATTCGGTGTCTGCACACGAGCACCATGCATGAACTGCACACAAGTGTATTTCATACAGGCCCAGCTGTATGTGGCAGTATAAAAAATATACCCATCCTTCTCCCATCACTGTTCAGCATCATCTCTCCCAGAATCATCAAATCACAGAGTGGTTTGGGTTGGAAGGGACCTTAAATCTCATCCAGTTCCAACCCCTCTGCCACAGGCAGGGACACCTTCCCTAAGACCAGGTTGCTCAAAGCACCATTCAAACTGGCTTTGACAGTGATGGGGCAGCCACAGCTTCCCAGGGCAACCTGTGCCAGGGCCTCATCACCCTCACACTGCATCTAGAAAATTATCAGGAGTCACTTCATATTTTCTTCCAGATCACTCCTGGTGTGATGAGCAGCACTGAACACATCAAAGCATTCCCATGTTCAGGAAGCTCAGGGGCAGTGCGGAGAGCTCTGCACAGGTACCTGACCTTTAGCTCATAGAGCTCATCCTTCTTAAAAGCTGTATCAAAGGAGAAAACCAATGTTAAGCCAAGCATTTTACAAAAGTCTAGGCAGAGCTACACTTTGGAAGCTCACCAAGGAATGAAGCATTGGCAGGCACGATCTTTACTCATTGGCACCTGCACTGCTCCTACTGAACTGACTCCATTGCTTAACAGCTAATCCACTCTTCTTGCTGTATTGTTTTCTCATGGTTACCCATCTCTAGTTATGTGCCTTTCTCTACAGCCTCTTCTGGAAAGCTGGCACAAATGCAACATTACCCCAGCCTTTCACACAGCTTACTGTAAAACATTTTAAAGGTTAAAACCAGTCAACAAATCCCACCAAACTTTAAAAAAAGTGGGTTTGATTTGAATATAAGGTGCATGGATCTTCATGTCATATTAGACCCTTTCTGCCTCTCTGATCGAGTATTTGTGAGCACTTGAGTCCTTTCTATACAAACCATCTAATTTTCATGACTAGTGCCATAAGGCACCACTCTGGGCGCAGGGTGGCAGGTCACACTTTGAGCAGTCCCCCACTGCAGCTGCAGAAGAGCAGGAGTGTGGTTGTGGCTGCAGGGTTACAGGAGCTGCCTAATCAGCAGCTCCCAACTTAACTGATGCAGGTCTCAATTTAACACATAAACCTCAAAATTAAGAGGGTATAGGGGGTGAAACAACCCCAAAAAGAAATCTGAAAGTGAGCCAGGGTGCTCATGCCAGAATTGGGATGAAGCCCCAACCAGGAGGGTTGTGTCAAACCTGCCTGCATCCCATGGGAAAGCATCATTTTGGGTGTGTTTCTTTGATAAAAGGTGCTGCTGCCCACAGCTCTGGCAGTTTGCTAACAAACATGCAGCAAGACTGTGCTTACATTTATTCTTGGATATGAAACTTGTTTTCCTCTGGATGGGAAGGTTTCACCCCTCGCTTGTTCTCTGCTGTCCCTTTGCTCAGAATCCCTGAATGTTCATTCATCACTTTTTCCAACTATCTGTTTTGCACCCAGCCTACCTTTTGTTATTTCAAAATGCAATAGCTGCCTAAAAATAGCCTTGGGCACCAGATGTTATTATGCCACTTATTTTATTGCCTTTTTTTTTTTTAATTGATGAAGGCCATCTCCTCCATTTGACAGGAACATGTACCATGTACTCATCAGCCACGCTAGCAATTCCCATCATTCCACCTGAAAAACAGCACTTTGAGAAGCAGATGCAGTGAAAGATGAGCTCCTGCCTACTCCATATTCATCATTACCCACTATTTCATGTCAATCCTTTCCATCTCACCTAAATCTGTGCTGCTCTGCATGCAGAGCCACTGCCAGTCTCCAACACTGCTGACCATCAGCTTCTATTAAGATTACTGCTAACGTACCAGTCCTTGTGGAAGTCTCAAAGCACGATTCATTTTTCAGAAAATATTAGGTGGAGCTCAGGAGGATGGCAACATGACTAGTTTGTGACTGCTTGCTTCTTGGCATCCCCTTAGAGAAAGCTGGGTCAGATCTGTTAAGAGCTCAAACCCCTAACTTGGTTTCTAAACCTTCTGAACTGAGATGTTCTCCAGCTTTGTGCTCATGGTCATCAACCACCCTGGGCTCTAATTAAGCTCAAGCTGTGGTTCTTGGCTTAAAGATGAGAGGTTTGAGATGCAGATGCACACACCTTCTCAGTTTTGAGAAGCAGGAATTACACAGATGCTTTGGAGTCTCCTGTTCTACCAGTTCTCTGCAGTCAACTATCTTGACAGCTTACTGCAGCATGGATGGGTGGCATACACACAGCTAGGGCAGGAGGAGAGACAAGAAGGGTATATCCATGTACAACAAATTCTCCCCGAAACAACTGATCAAACATTATCCCTTCCACCAGCAACCCTCCATCACCTTCCCACAGCTAATGCTCAGGGTCCAGCAGTTGTTTGACCCTCTCCACATACAGCTGTTTCCATTTAATTAGTTAATTGAGAATCTTCCAAAATGAGCCAAATACCACTGAGCTAAATTTCCATGTTCCCCTGTTCTCCCTGACTGCCCTGTTTTTGCGCAATATTAATTGCTACGAGCAGCAGGAGGCAGCATAGGAATCCCACTTACAGTTAAATGCAAGGTCAAAACATTTGTCCAGATACTGGCATATTGGTGCAAATGCATTAAAAGAGCAGCTATTTCCTACCTGAGCAATTTCAATGCAAGTGGCACTGCACCCACAACCCTTCCAGGACCTCCTTTGATACCACACTTAAGATGTGGGGTTTGGGAGTTCCATTTAGGTCTGGAAACAAGCGAAGGCTTCTGAATCAAAATGACGTTTTCTCCTAACTCAGTGCTTGATGTTCTTACCTGAGATGGAATGCACACTGTTGAACCCAACAGTGGGTACAACTCTAAACCCAGTTTCAGGGCACCCAGCTGAGTTCAGATGCTTCATCTAGAAAGGGCATGCTTACAATTTTACTGAACTACCGGGGTGTCCTCCAAGAACTAGGTATGGTAGGAATAGATGGACATCAGTTTATGCCAACACTGTAGGGGCTCATCCCCATGGCGCCTCGGTCTACCTGGACTGTTTCTATCCCAAATCTAATTTATACACTGAAAAAAAAAAATTACATGCACTATCAAGATATTGTAACATTATCCAACTGCCAAGTAATGCAAGCCCTTAACAGATCTATTCTGATACTTCATTAGTGTATATCGGTAACGTAATTCTGTTCCATCAGGCCACTTTCCTGACAATAAAAGCATTTTCCTGATGAAAAAAGGATAAATTCCCAATACAGAAAATAATTGATTCGGACATGCTCCGCCTCCAGAAAATGACAATGCCTCATATAGTGTTCCTAACATTGATTGACAAAAAAACGGCAGGACGATTCCTACTGTAGTTTATCATGACAGAAAGAATACTGCTCCAAATACAACAGGCAGAACAACCCAGGGCCAAGGTATTCAGCCTCTTAATGCTAGCAGCATGCTGCTGCTTTTTCATAGAATCATAGGACAGTTTGGGTTGGAAGGGACCTTACGGCTTATCCAGTTCCAACCTCCTGTCACAGGCACGAATACCTTCTACTAGAGCAGGTTCATCCAAGCCCCATCCAACCTGGCCTTGAACACTGCCAGGGATGGAGCAGCCACAGCTTCTCTAGGCGACCTGTGCCGGTGCCTCACCACCCTCATGGGGAAGAACTTCTTCCTAAGAGCTCATCTAAATCTTCCCTCTGCCAATTTAAAGCCAATCCCCCTTGTCCTGTCCCTAGAGGCCCTTGTCAAAAGTCATTTTGCTCTCCCAAAACTTACGCATTACCCTCACTCGCAGTATGTTTCAGTTGAGAAAAACTCAGGATTAACTTACCCACCCATTCAAAGCTACCTTTATCAAAAGCAAAAATGGTTCACGTGCTGAGACATGCTTTAACCACAGAGAATATTTTCATTTAGGGATGCTGCTTAAGAGAGGTCAAACACAAGCAAGTACCCACCAATACTCACCAGGTGACCACTCAGCAAACAGGATGAGCACATCCATGCTCTTAAAACAGTATCACTGGAGTGGGCACCAATCTTTTAGCTACACAGCACCTTCAACAGCAGGGCCTTAATCATACTCATTTTGTCAGCCAAGAAGTGAGGTACTGCACAAACTCCTGCTTGAGATGTCTCCAGTGCGCTGTGGTGGGGCAAATAGCAAATGCTATTCCAGTTACAAATTCAGTTCCCAGTCCTTTGCTGGTATTACTGTGCTCGGCAGTGCTGCCTTGCTCTGAAAATGGTGTTTTAGTAGTTATTCCCTTCTAACACTAGCTTGCCAGCTACGGCCAACCAATTCAGTGGATTTACTGGAATTTATAAACCTGTTTATAACTTAGAAACCTGTGACTGCTACACAAACTAAATTCTTACACTGTTGACTCACTGGGAGGTTTTGGTAACTTCCAAATATTTAGTCTGTTCTGAAAATTAACATTTTCCATATCCACACTTTCATTTCATTAATGAGTTAGAAAACTGATCTCAACTTGGTCTCCAGCAAAGACAGTCCTTCTTCCTGTCGAACTGCCACACTCTTTACTCACTTACTGGACTGCTGAAGGGATTGAAACAGCCATAGCAATTTCTGTCATTAAAATAGAGTTATAAAGCCAGTCAATGGCATAAGAAGAAACACATATTCTGAGCTTTCACCCCTCCAGTATTTTCTAAGCTACTTGACATTTCAGATGGACATCTATATACCATATTTCCCTTCTGAGAATCACCAAATTTAAGCCATCATTAAACCATGTTATTTTAAACTCCACATTAAATTCAAAGTTTCTTCAGACTGAGCAGGAACAAAGGAATTTCGGAGTGATAAAAACACACAAGGATAAGGTGAGAATTTTCTACTCCAAGCAGCTGCTGTTGAAGAGGAGGAGGGAGGTGGAGTGTTCCTGCTCATGCTTTCAAGTCCTACTGCAGCATCCCTCCCCATTCGCCTTGCTCCTGAACCCTCAGGGACCAAGCCAACCCATTCCGATTGGAAAAGAGTAGGACCAAATAATTTTTGTTGGGTCACACGTGGAGTGGAATTTTCAGTCATGATGCATTGCAACTTCTGCAAAACCTTGGCCTCAGAGCATCATGCAAGGTTTATTTATCCATTAAATGGTTACTTTACATTAATGATCCATTTTTAATTTGGTTGGAAGATTTCATTGTATTTCTTACGTGCACAACAGCATGGTGGACCCAGCAAATCATCATCAAATTGAATCACAGAATGGTTAGGTTGGAAGAGACCTTCAAGCTCATCCAGTTCCAACCCCCTGCTGTGGGCAGGAACACCTTCCACTGGACCAGGTTGCTTCAAGCCCCATTCAATCTGGCCTTGAACACTGCCAGGGATGGGGCAGCCACAGCTTCTCTGAGCAACTTGTGCCAGTGCCTCACCACCCTCTCAAGGAAAAGCTGCAGAGTGATGTGGCAGTCAGCAACCTCAACAACAGAGAAAAGTTAATTACTGCTTCCTGCTCTAAATATAAGCTTAATATAAAGCGCATTCAGCAGCAAGGGTCTTAATTTTCCATCATCACTGCACGTGGATTTAACTGGATAAAAACGCCCAGACAAGACTGTGTTTAAGGGTGAGGTTTTTTTCCCAGTTTGTTCTTTGGAGCATCCTCTTCTTCCCCACTTTCCATTTGAATCAGACATTCACACGTATAGCTTTTGTTTATTAGTATATTAAAATATGATTATTTTAAAAACAATAGTTTCAGATCCATGGAAGTGTCAGAGCAGAGACATACCATAAGCAGACACCACTGTACCAACTTCAAGCTTGTTAAACACATTCACAATTTAGAAAAGCAGCTTATTTTATGTGTTAGATTTTGCTTCGCCCAATATGCAGTGCCAAACGTCCCCAAGACAAAGAATGCACAAAAACACATCATGCAAATCAAGCACACACACCCCCAAACCCAAGGATGCATGCAGCAGGGTTAACCAGTGAGACACCAAGCATTCACATGCCATTAGACTGACAGACTCAACAAACATTAAGATTTCAAGTTTGCATCATACCAAAGCACGGATGCAAACGCCATGCAGGAGAGGGCAGACTATGGGGACAGAAGCATTAACACCAGGATTGCTACCATTACTTGGTTTCTAAGTCTGCGTGAAACAAGCAGTTGCTCTTTTAATTACAGGGTTTGCAGCTTGCGTTAACGAGAAGAGTAGCTTTAGAACAATCAGCAATGGGTCTTACCTTCTGGAGTTGGAGTGCAACCCAAAAAAAGGAGAGAAACACCCCTTTAAAAACTTGAGCAAAACAATTTGTCTCATCATTAATATGTACCCTCCCGCCCATCCACCAGAACCAAACTTAAAACGTTTCAGGCAGATCTGCAGTAATACTAAGACCAGGTTGTATCAAACAGGCTCAGGGAAGGAAGGTGTAGACCTGGCTGATTTTTCTGGTCTACTTTCAGTGAAGCTGGCATACAGGCACCAACCACAGGCAATCCCTGGGTGCATTATTCTCAACCTTCCCCAGCTAATGAACATTTTCTAGAAGTCAGAGAAACCCTTTGGAAATCTCACATGCAGACAGAGAACAGAATAGGAATTTACTTGTTCTTTCACACCCCCTTGGCACTACTCACGGCTCACAACTCCGAGTAAAAGAGCAGCCCTGCAAGCCAGAGAAGCAAGGCAGGCTTCTAGGAGTTTAATGAAGCCAATTGTATGCGCTCGTTCCTGCACCATAACTGCTTCATCACCTCCATGGCTGTCCATGGGCTCACCACATCATTAATAATGACAATTAATACACTATGTATTTAAATATTTCCACAGTAGCGAGGCTGGGGGCAAGTAAAACATTTCATGCTATAAAGCCAATTTTAACACACCAGCACTCAAAGTTCATGGGAATTTGTACAATATCAGAAGAACACAGTGCAGGCAGCTTTCACAGTAGGTTTGGATGAAGCCTCACTCTAATCGCAGCCTAACCGAGGGCCCAGGATGTGCTCCTGAATAGGGATTACTCAGGAAGACACTGTAAAGCTCTTCGGCACACACTGACGTTGGGCTTCATTTATAGTTTTAATGGTCTATCACAACAACTGAATCTGACCTGCAGGAACATCAGTAGACTGGTACCGTGTGCTGCATCCTGGAAAAGATTAAACACCCTTGTAGAAGACAACTGGCTTCCTTAGACATGGTTTAGAGGTGTAAGCAATACTTTTGGGGTCACAGCACTTGATTAGCTCTACCTTAACTCAGCAGCCACAGGCAAGATACCGTTCATGGGCTGTTCACATCCTTGAGGGACTATGCAGAAAAAAGGCATTTTCTGATTTTAAAGGAGGAGTGCAGAAAGTACCACCTTCCTCTAAGGCTTTTCGGGCACAGTTAAAATTTCAGAGTTCTTAGGTTTCCCTGCCTTTGTATATCTGCTACAGAACCATGAGCCAGTTCATACTGAAGATACATCCTAAACCCAAGTATTTTTTGAGACCTTGGCTCTAGTGTTTTCTTGAAGAGAGTCAACCTGTTAGATCCCTGCAGTGTTCATCAGGAGAATATAACACCCCACATGTCTCCTTGCAACAGCTAATACGCTCTTCCTTATGATGAAAACTTATGTGCAACTTTATTTTGATACAGCAAAAACTGTTACTATCATAGCCTGTCAGGATGAGAGAAGTAGAATATTTTCCTAGTTAAGGATTTGATACTTTGAAATAACGGATATGGAAAGAGTCGCCTTGTCAGGAGTTTCTCATAATAAATGTATTTCACACACCCTGCTAGTGGCAAAAACCTGACCTTTCTCTACAACCATTCTCTTTGAACTACTGTTTTTCAAATCAACATCTTCCCCTTCATGTATTATTTATGGCACCTACTACCTTATCTCCATGCTTTGCACAGACACCAAGTGGCACAGAAATCTCTGGCT
>JANHGB010051811.1:0-14455 GCA_026283785.1 Coracopsis vasa | reverse complement strand
CCCGGGTGAGGGGTCGGTGCCTGGGGAGCTCATAGAGGGTCTGGTTTGGATGGGAGGGTGAAATAGACATGAAATTCACCATTAGGTGATCCACAACCCCCTGTAAGCAGATCACAGGCCAGGTAAGTGCTTCCTTAGGCACTGGAATGATTGTGCCCTGCAAAAGCAGCAGTAGCCAGAACGGATACTTAAAATGCCTGCCCTAGTGAACTGTCAGTAATGAGGTTTGGCTTTCCCTATGGAATTCTTACCTTTGTTTTACATCTGATAGCATTTGGCTGCAAAACCAGAGAGTGAAGTAACCAAAAAACACATTGCAATTTTCAGGTTGCAGTAGGGTTAAGGCCATTCTTGATGCTGTCGTGACAATATGCCCTCAACCTCAGCAGCATTTGGTATAACTGTATGCAAACACGAATTCCTTGTCCTACTTAATATACACTTGCTAATGTTGCAGGCTGTTTCCTACAGGGAATTTGCCCATGTGGAACAGGTTGCTGAAGTAGGGCTTGTATTTCAGATTTGGAAGGATCCTGAGCCTCCACAGTTTGCACATGGTGGTCTGAGGAAGCTTATTTCACAGCAGCAGGACTTGACATGCTCCTGTAGCTGTTTTGTGTTCTGTAGTGGAGATTTGGGCAATGTCCATGTCAAAACCTCTGCTCCTTTACTTGCAAATGCAGGTTTTTGCGTTACAGTGGGAAAATCCAAGGTGTAGAAAGCTCCTTGATTATTTTTTAATGGATTATTCTGTTAATGGAATCAGATTACATTTTACACTGTGTTCAGTGTGACTAGCAGTTCCATAGAGAGGGAAGTAAGGTATTCCTGATGAGAGTAATGGGTTTGGTAGTTTGCTAAAGCAGTTTCTCACCACCCACTTGCTATAAGGCTTGGTAAAAATCTCACCTTGTCTCTGTTTCAGATTGGCGATGATGAACAAGGTTACGACCTGGACTTGTTCTGCATACCTAAACATTATGCAGATGATCTGGAAAAAGTCTATATTCCTCATGGGCTCATCATGGACAGGTTGGTTTGACTTCACACAGCACACTGCTCCAGCTGATTCCCTAATGCTGGAATAAACAATCTTCCAGGGATAGTTTTTGCTGCCTGATGACTGTCTAAATAGATTTCATTTAGAGACCAAGAAGTACAAGTGCTGATTAGGTGGTGTTTGGCTGGTAGGAGCTTGTACATTTGCAGTTATGCTGTTGTTTGGAAATCTGGCATAATTCTCACGTGAAATTTTGTGGAATGTTGCAATCTGTGGCTTTCTTTCCTGTGTTTCTTTGATCTTTTACCTCCCTTAAACCCAATTAGACAGCGTTGTTGTGCCAGTTCAGTCTGAAAACAATTACAGTCTCTTGAGTTTCCAGTGGATATTATTAAGAGTAAATTATTAATCACATCACCTTAGACTTTCTCATGTCCCTGTGGTAGATAAGTAACATCCACCTTCCTCCTGCCTTCTGGGAAAGACATTGGCTCCTACAGCTATCAATCTATCACTCCTGTGGTTGCCAAAATGTGTGATGTGCTGTGGAAGTTCCATCTCCTGTGCTCAGAAATGGGTGCAGAAGCCTACAAGGCATTATTGCTTTACTTTGGGTTTGAAAGCTGCTAATTACCTTGAAGAGAATGAGCAACAAATGCAGTGAAGTGGCTGTTGGAGGCACGCAACCATTTCAGAGTGGTGCTGGGTGGATCTTCCTGGAGATCTTGTGAACGGGAATGCATTCTAGATCCTGTGTGGTCCTGGTTGATTAGATATAAACCTTCTTATAATTATTGCTTTTAAATACTATAAAAGCTTTGTGCTGCAAGCCCATATAAAGGCAAAAATTGGACAAAGTACATGTCATTAAGTAATTGACTTAAAGCAATCGTAGGTTTTCTCTGGGAAGTCTCCTGTCAGCTGGCACACAACAAATACACACCGTGCTTCTGAAAGAAATTACAAGATAAATTTAGAAACAATGATTGCAGAGGAGCAGTGCAGTGTTCTCTTGCTCTGCTTCCCTCGTATTGTGTCTTGCAGTTAGGACAAATTGCTGGCATTCTAACTTGGCAAATACACTCTTTAGTTTACAAATTGAGAGTTTCCTTGCTCCTCAGTTAGTGAGGGCTGCTGCCTTTCAGTGCAGTCGAGCTCCCTCAATCCATTCAGGCCTTGTCCTGCTTTATGAACTTGCCCTGTGCTACTCATCAGACCTCTCTTGAGGGTCTGGGCAGCAGTCTTGTACCTAAGGCAACAAAGAGCATGTTCCTATCCCAGTAATCCCCTGTGCTAGTGGCTCTCCAGCAAGAACTTCCCCCAGTCCCTTGTCTCCCCTTCTGGCAGAGCAGCTGCTGACAGTGTTTGATTGATTGATGCCACCAGTGCAAGAGGAAAGCAGTAGTAAATGGTGCTTTTAAAAGAGTTCTTGATGCTATAAAATGAAAGCTAGTGCTGGCCATGCTGAAATCACTCTCTCCTTCAGAAGCATTATTTCAACACCATTTAACGTTTCCTGCTCTTGTGAATTTTATGGTGTGTTTCATTTTGCTCTGTTTCTCCCCTACATTTGGTTTCTGTTAGGTTTCCTGTTACTTCTTTTTCCCTTCCCACCTAAACTGTTTTAATATGTCTTAAAAGAAAAGGTGTACTTAATCACAGCAGTGCTGAGGAAAAGCCAGAGAGCCTGGGTGCTCTGTTTCTAATCACAGCCAAGCTCTGGCCAAGGCATCCCTGCTCAGCTGCCTCCCCCAGACTGGCAGGCCCAGCAGTGCAAACCCTGAGTGCTGCTAATGTGGGCACTGATCGGAGGCATTGAGACCCATTCAGTACTGATTAACATGAGACCTGTCAAATTCTTTTCAGTTGTGACCTTTGCTGCAGTCACATTCAGATCTCCATTGATTAAGGATGGAATTACTGAGCCAGATCTGGTTTTTTGCTTGCTTTGTTCTGTTCTTGCTCTGTTTGCAGCTCCATGTTTATCAAGCAGCTCATTTATCCAGTGTCTGTCATTTATGTTAATGATGCGTGAAAGCTTTTTTCTCTTCTTTTTCTGATAGGAGTTGAAGATGCCTTTAGCTTCACCTCAAAAGTAATGACTGTTTCTCTGCATAAGTTTTCACCAGGATTTTTCCCAGGCAAGTTGAACACTAGGAGGTTTGTGCTAATTCAGTTCACACGTAGAATCGTAGAATGGTCAGGGTTGGAAAGGACCTTAAGACCATCACTGACAAGGCCCATCTCTTCTGTCCAATGGGGGCATCTCACTGCCTCTGCTGTTGACCCAGAAGAAGGAAAGAAGGGGAGCTATATGTTTGACATTTCCCTCTTTGTGGTTGTGGTTGAGCTTGGCAGAGCCACTGCTGGGTGGCCACTTGCGCACCTGTGAAAGCTGCACAACAGAATTGGGCAAGGGGTGAGAACCAGGTCCATCCAGCCCCTCCTTTTATTGGTGGTGGCAGGTGGACCTCTCCATGAGCATGCCGAAGGTCTGAGCTCTCTGCTCTCATCTGAGACATTTCTCTTGCTCCTGATCTGCTTCCTTTAATTCACCGTGGGGTGTTTCTGTTTTTCAGGCACTGGGGATGTGACAGATGTTGGCCTGGGGAAGGGTCGCTATTACAGCGTGAATGTACCCATTCAAGATGGCATTCAGGATGAGAGATATTACCAGATCTGTGAAACGTAAGCCCTCTTGCTTTGATCTGGTTTACTTGGATGGGATTTCATGGAACATAGACTGCACAAATTTTTTTTATTTACTATTTTAAATTATGGTCCTTTCTTAAGGAAGGACCTTTCTTAAGGACCTTCCCCTGTTAGAGATTTTGGTTACAATGAACACTGATCTTAAGGGGTCTCAGAGGTCTTGCGTGAATCCTTAAGCAAACTGAACATACAGAGGCATTTGTGGATGGCTGGATGGTCTCTTTGTCAGAGAGACAAGGCTGCTCAGCCTTGTGTGTTTAAGGAGAGACTGAGGAGGACTGTCATGGTTTAAGCCCAGCCGGCAGCTGCTGGCTCGCTCTGCCCCACTCGCCAGTGGGATGGGGAGGAAAATCAGCAAAAATGTAAAAACCTGTGAACTGAGGTAAGAACAGTTTAGTAATGTAAATAAAATTCAATTCTTGTGAAAAATAATACTAGTTAAAAAGGGAAATGAAAAGAGAGGAAGGAATAAACCCCACACCCTGCTGAGAGAAGAACAAGTGATGCCCAATATCAGTGCTCAGCACCTGCTGACCAGCCTGACCCAAGCAGCGACCCATCTCTTCTGGGTAACTCCCCCCAGTTTCTAGACCAAGCATGACGTGCTGTGGTATGCATGGAATACGCCTTTGGCTAGCTCAGATCTGGTGTGGTCTCTCTGCTCCCTCATGGCTTCTTGTGCCCCTCCTCACTGGCAAAGCACAGGGCACTGAAAAGTCCTTGATCAGGGTAAGTGCGACCAAGCAACAACTGGAACATCGGTGCATTGCCAGTGTTATTCTCAGAGTAAAGGTGAAACTCGGCGCTGCACCAGATCCTAGGAAGAGAATTAACTCTGCTACAGCTGAAATCAGGGCAAATACCTTTTAGCTGTGGAGTTGAACCCTGACCATCTGTGGGAGATCTGCTTGGGCCGGAGCTGAAAGTGTTTTCCAAGCAGCTTGTTTTGTTTTCACATCTGTTTCTACTTCAGCAAGATAAAAACACTGTTGTGGAAGGACTATGTTTTTCTCCGTTATTTTTCCTTGTATTTTGGGCTTTGGAGCACAGTGCTGCAAACAGGATTATTATCTCTCTGGTGTTCATAATACTAAAAACCTGGAGCAAAGCCAAGTGTCTGACATGCCCAACTGCCTTCTGCAAGAGAGTATACTGCTCATGAACTGTCTCCAGGCACCCCAGCATCCGCTAGAGCCAGCGAAAATGTATTTCTGACTTGAGCCATATGGGAAGGAGGAGAGTGGGAAGCTAGACAGGGCCTTTCTTTCTTCATCTTGCCCTGGTGAGAGGTGTCTGAGAGTTTAGGATTACTATTTCTCTAGAGCTGTTTTTTCACTGTGACTTTTACAGGGGAGGAAAGCCCCTGGGTTTGGCTTGCAGCCCTTCCACTTGAGGCAGCTGATGTAAACATGTGGTTTGATGCTACCACTAAGCTGATCAGGACTAGATCTCCCTCCCCTGTGTTCTCAGTAATGCTTTTGCCTTCATCAGCCTTGTGATGAGTGCTTTGAGAGCAAAACTGTCTGCAGGATAGTAGCAGAGGCAGAAGGCTGACTGGGAGCAGAGGGAGCAGAACTGGTATGAGGGGGTGGGAGCAGAGAATGCAGAAACCTTGAGAAGCATAAGTTGATCTGAGGGACCAGGGACATACCACCAGCACCCTCTGAGCCGTGTCTGCGGTAACCCCTGCTGCTGCTTCTCTTCGCAGTGTGCTAAAGGAGGTGTATGCCGTGTTCAACCCGGATGCAGTTGTGCTGCAGCTGGGGGCAGACACCATCGCTGGGGATCCCATGTGCTCTTTCAACATGACACCTGAGGGAGTGGGCAAGTGCCTGAAGTATGTCCTGCAGTGGCAGCTGGCGACCCTCGTCCTGGGAGGAGGTGAGTGTGCCCGTCCTGCTCTTTGGTCATGAGGAAGATGGGTTTGTCCCATGGCCTATCCTCAAGTGGGCGTCCTGAGCTCAGCTCTGGCTGGAGTTCAGCAGGGTGGCTGCAGGCAGCACCAGAAGAGTGCTCTGTGCCGCCGTGCTGTCTTCACACAGACCTGAAATCCTTGATGTTGGCTAGTGCAAGTCTCAATCCTGACCCTCAGATATTGAGTTAAAGGGTCTTTGGCCCCTCTGGAGATGAGCAGAGGCTGTTAACCCCTATGAACTGACATTGGCTTCTCAATGGCACCTCTGATTCCTATCTCTGCTCATCAGCCCTTCAGTGCTTCTCCTTGAAAGCGAGCACTGTGTTCCCAAATTTACCTTGGGCATCTGGCAATGAACAATTTACTCAAGCAGGGACTTGGGAAACGGGTTGGCTGCCTGAACGGTGCAGCAGGGCTCTGAAGGCTAAAGATGACTTAGCTCTGTCATACTGCATCACCAGCTGCTTATCCAGCAGTGAGGTCAGGACAGGCTTTATACAACAGCATTTGAGATCAACAAAACTCACTGAGTGCCAGGTTGTACCAGTGAGCTTCATATTGGTCCTCTCAAACATGACATGGCTGAAGAGCTCACCAGTGAATGGCCTGACATGTATATCATGCCTTATGGGTTGGAGGCTGGCATTATAATGCAAGGATCCCCCATATCCACTGCTACCCTTGCACTTCCTTCTTTGCTACCTTTGATCCCCCCTCCTTGTTGCCAGGAGAGAGCCCAACACATGGGGCTGGCAGCTCATGCTGGGTCTGAGATGATGACTGTAGGACCCAGGCCTGTGCCATGCTGGGTGTAACTGGGGTCCAGTTTGTGAGGTCTGCCCTTGCATACAGTGTCATTCCGACCTGGCCTTGCATAGCCAGCAAGTGCAAAATGCACGGCACAGCCTGAGTGGATGAAGCAAGCTGAATTCATGTAAACTGTGTGTGTTGCCTCCACGATTTGTTCCTTTCACTAAAATCTCCCTCTTCTCCCGCTCTCCCCCCTCCAAAATCACAAATCTTGCTGGAGACAGGAGGCTACAACCTTGCCAACACAGCTCGCTGCTGGACATACTTGACTGGGGTCATCCTTGGGAGAACACTGTCCTCTGAGATCCCTGATCACGAGGTAAAGCTTTGACAAACCCTCCCTTCTCCATGCACAAGAGCTGAGTTGTTCTCGCTAATCCACGTGTCTTCCTTGCTGCTCAATACTGTTCTGTTGAGACGCTTGTGTAACCATAATGCACTGTCCTAGCAACGTAGTGGGTGCTTGGTTCCAAACCCTGGGGCTGTCTGCACCTTTTCACAAGGAATCGTGGTTGCCGGTAACTTCTAGTCTGTGATGATTATGGAGAAGATGGGGAAAGGAAGTCACCCGTGTACTCAGAGAGCTCTTCTGGACATGCATGTGCCAGGCCTGTATGAAGGCTTTACGTTTTAGTCCTGCTTTCATAAACTTACAGGAAGTACCAGGAGTAGCTTTGGAGCTTTTCTGACCATCAGTGCTGCAGTGGATGCTGCAGTGGGCTGTGGGGCCAGGTACTGGTCATGACTGCACATGAGCTGCCTCAGTTCCCGTCTTGAGTGGGGCTGGGCAGCTGGTTGGAGAGGCACAATCTGGATGGAATAGCTACAGGTTCATAATAGGTCTCAAAATGCAGATCAAAGTTACTGACCCTACAGAAACAAACCTGCATATGCAAAGCAGTTCCAGCCTACAGTGACTCAGAGGAGAATTACGGGTTTGCCTTTGTCTAAGGATCTCATGGATCAGTATGCATGAGGAAGTAAAGCATTTTTGTGCATTGAAACTGGAAATTCATCATTATATGAACTGGTTGTTACAGCTACAAGATGCTTTTTGAGAGGTGTGCTTAAATAACTTCATTTTCCTTGGCAGTACTGGCGTGTTGAGGTCTGCTTGGAGAAGCCCTTGCTGCCCCTGCTAATGCAGAGATGTCAGTCTTGGGTTGCCAGATCTGCCACCTCCAATCTCACCCTTAAAGAAAACCTCAGCCCTGTGCGTCATTAATCACCTGGGAGACTGCGGTTCTGTGAATGTCCCTGTCTGGTGCAATAGCTCAAAGTCCAAGCTAGGTCTCCATGGAGTGAAGCTCCAGAGATAGCAACAGGACCTATTGCAACTTCAGCACTGAACTTTTAACCTTAGCATCGTCTTTGGACAGCGCTGTGTGCTTCTGAAATGAACCTGCTGGCAGTGATTTGGGATTCTGCATTACCATGTAGAGTCCATGTGCTGCAGATTTTCTCATTCAGGCTCAGCTGCACACTATTGGAAAGACACATTATTAACCTTAAAAAACTCTGAGTTTTCTCCTTCCAAGTGTTTGACAGTCATGTCAATGCAGCACTCTGCAAGGTGGGGTGGGCATCTGAAAGGATATCTGATAGGCAGCACTTGAATTTTGTTCATATAAAAAACCCCCCAAACAAACGGGTTTGCAGGGAACCATGAGTAAAATGAGTGTCACCAGCTTTGCCTAATAAAGCACCGGGAAAGACATCTGGCTGCTTTTGGCTGCACCACAGTGTTCTGCTTCCCAAGCCCTTCGATTGATAGTGGCTGCAAGCTTCCAGTGGGCACAGACACTGCAGAAGCACCTCTTTGACACAGTTAAGATACAAGTGCACCTCAGGTGGAGAAAATGCTCTTCTCTTTTTACAAACAGGTCTCCATGGGGAACCCTCTCACAGCCACAGCCCACCAGAGATCTCTACACTCACTCTGCTCTCCTCTTCCTTGCAGTTCTTCACAGAATATGGTCCAGATTACGTGCTGGAGATCACACCGAGCTGCAGACCAGACCGCAACGAGCCACAGAGAATTCAAGAAATCATTAACTCAATCAAAGGTGAGTCGTCCAAGCCAATGCTCCTGCTCCAGGCTGACAGGTCATCTTAGAGAGGAAAGCTCATTGGAGTCTTTCTCACAGACTGGAAAGATGAACCACATTCACTTGACTGGGCACAGAGGTGAGGCTGACTTGCCAGTGTTTCCCTGTCCAGTCACTGGGGACTTCACCTGGTTGTCATGACTTTTCAAATAGGACGATGATTATATTTTTCAAGTATGGTCTCTCACCGTAACTGGGAGTGTCACCAGTTCTTCACAAACCTGACCTTACTTTTAAACAAACTCCCCTTAGTAAGGTGACAGAACCCTTTGGTGCACCAAGCTGCTGCACAATTGAGGACTGGATGCTGAGTCCTTTGCCTGGAGTCCCACAAAGCCCCAGTTATTCTTTTTTTTTATTTCAGGCCTAATGAAAGCCCCTGGTCTGCCTTTGGCAGGAGTATGTGTAATGTCCCTGGGGCCACCTTCTGCAGCACCCTTCCATTGGCCCTTGGGGCAGAGTCAGAGTTGCCTTGCTCTTCTCAGAGCTTCCTGCAGGGCTGGGCCTTGCTTGAGGGCAAAGATGGTTCCCCACCTGATCTCCATGCATCTCCTAGCCAGGCAGGAGATTGAAAGCTGTTTGGAGTTGAGGATAGGCAGCTGGGTAAGCCCAGCAAGCTCCTGCCAGCCTTGTTTGATGCTCTTGCCCATCTGTCTTGCCCCTGTCCCCAGGAGGAGCTGGAGGTAGTGAGACAGGTCTCTGCAGCCCTTTCCACTCTCTGGATGTTGTGATGTGTTGGTGTTCGAAGCAGAGTAGGTGGTGGGTAGGAGATGCAGTGGCTGTGGATGCCTTGAGTTGTCCATTTCCAAGCACAGGCCAATCCTAGGGAGGGGACATCCCCCCCGACCTGTCCAGGAGAGGAGGAACAGCATTGCTCCAGAGTTGGGAGGAATCTGTGCTGCACGCTTCTGCCAGTGCATCCGGCACAGAGGAAGGACAAGGCAGCCTGGAGTGAGTGTGTGCCCCTCCAGTGCTGGCCCATGAATCCAACCAGGCCAGTTGCAGGTTGTAGTGGGAAGTGGTGGCAGCGTCTCCCTTTGGTAGATGCCCGAGTCTGACTGGGAGGAGGGCAGCAGCCTCTGCAAAGTGAGAGAGGGGTCAGCAGGGAGCAAGGGCTGTGCTGAGGCTGTCCAAGCTGTCAGGCATAGGGGTGGCACCACTGCCCCTGGCAGGTTGAACCATCAGTGGAAATCCCATTTTCTGCCTCATTTTATTTGCAGGGAATCTGAAGCACGTTGTTTAGCAGAAAAGGAAGGTTCAGGTTTCTGCAAGAGCATTTCCTGTGGGGAGCATGGTGTGTTTATGTGAGCAGCTGGTGAAATGCGTGGCTGTCGGGGAAATCTGGAAGAAATTACTGGTGGTTGATGTTTTTCTCTTCAAAGAAGAAAAGCTGCTGTGCACCATGGGCACTGTGGCTCTTCCCAGGCAGAGGTCTGGGCCCCGGAGCCACAGCCTTCCAGTGCCTGCAGAGCCTCCCTTGCTCCTTCCTCTTTCCTTCACCACCACAGAGTTTATTCTCACAACTAGTTTTAAATGTTTTTCAAGAGAGCTGTGACTCAGGACCAGCACCGTATTGCCCTGGGGGTAGGATCACGGCCCCTGCACTGCCCTGCTGGAGGCAGGCACAGCCTGTGCCTCTGCCCAGGGAGGGGCCCAGCCAGGATGTTTTTAACTGGGACTTTTTTGTTTTTTAATAAAGTATTTGAAATATTCCTCAGCCCTTCCCTTCCCTTTCCTCCTGCGCTGCATTTCCCTGCTAGTGCTCTTTTTCCACAGCACTTCATGCATTCGGTGCTTAAGGCAGCACAGACACCCTGCCCTGGGCCATGGTGCTTTCCAGGGATGCTCTCCAGAGCATCAAGGGAGATGCAGGGCAGCGTGGCAGCTCTTATCCTGGGAGATCTCGCATGAATGCCCCAGCGCCCCAGGAGAGCTGCTGCTCGCATCTCAGCAAGGGGACAGGTACACACATGTATGGGGCCTTGGGCTGTGAAACCTGCCTCCGCTGCTGCTGTCCCCTCCTTCACTGGGTCCGCAGAGCATTTTGTTGGTGGTGTTTCTTGTTAAAGATGTCTGGTCACTGTGGGAAAGCACATTTCCTGTGGCTTTAACTAGAACATGCTGGAATACATAGGAAGACAAAGGGACTCGCAGCCTGGTTTTGTTTTGATCTCTTGGTTTTCATCCAAACACCACACTTGGGTTAAGGAAAGCCCCTGATTCTGTAAGGTGGTGGTGGGGGAATCCACAGACTTATTGGGGAAAAAAAAATGCTGTTTGGGGTTTTTGTGGTGGTGCTGCTGTCCTGTGTCCAAAACCGTACTGCAGATGGGGTGGTGATGGGGCGTGGGGGGTTATGGCCATTCACTTGTGATCCATGGCATATCCCTAACACTTAACACAAGACCTTTGAAATCTGATCGCGGCCTTTGACATTTCAACCCTTACCTCTGACCCCTGACATACATCCCCCAGCCTTTGAAACTGTAGCTATTATATATAGGGGGTTGGAACTAGATAACCTTACAGTGACCCTAACTATTCTATGAGTCTATGAAACTGCATAAACCCCTGCCCAAATTGCCGTAAATCAGCTCAAATGACCCCCAAAGTGGCTTTAACCATCCTAACCCAGCCCCCAAATAGCCCCAAACTTCCCCCAATGCCCCACAGGTCTCCACAGCAGCTAAAAATTCACGCAGAATGCCCCCAAACAGCTGTAATTACCCCAAATTAGGCACAAACAGCCCAAATTGCCCCCACCCCAGCCGAAAACCTTCCAGAAATGCCCCAGAACCACCTTCAAATGTTGCAAATTACATTCAAACCACTAGATCCCAAAGTGTAAACGTCTAGCCCCTGCTGCTAAGCCTGAGGTGCCAGGACAGAAAGCTGGTGCTTGGCAATGATTCGGCAGAGGAGCAGGTGAGTAGAGAATGGGGAGGGACCTCCAAAAAATGGGGGGGTAACAGCTTGATTTGGGGCTGATTTCCCCAAACAGACCTTTCCATGACAGGCTGTGCTCGTGGAACCAGAGCTGCCGCGGTAGCCCAGAAATACTCCAAACCCCTGATTCTGGGTCTGCAAGGTGGTGGTGAGGGAATCTGCCGAATATTTTGGGGAGAAAAACATCCCGGTTTGGATGGTTTGCGGTAGTCCTGCCACCTTGTGGCCAGAACTAGGTACTGCGCACGCGGGGTGGGCGGTGTGGCGTTGGACGCGGCAGCCAACGGCAGGCGAGGGAGCGGCGGCCAATGGTAGCGGCGGGGAGGACGGACCAGGGTTGATGGACGGGTGTGGCGGACAATGGCACGTGCAGTGCCTGGGAGCCGCATGGTGGAGTGCAGGGCGCGTGTCCTGGCACCGTCGGCAACGGCAGGTGAGATCTGAGGTCATAGGCGAGGCAGTGCAGCCCCTTCGGCAGGCGCAGGGGCGTCTCCTGCCCGCTAGCCGCCCAGTGGGGGAAGCTTCAAACCACTCGGTGCGGCAGAGTTGCGGGTCTGCCGGAAATGAGCTGGGTCAGGAGCCTCCAGTGCGCTTGATTCTCCCTTAATCTCTCTTGATTGATCTCAGGCGCCTTGGAGGTTCCTGCCCCGGCGTTCTGCACCCTGCCGCTGTGCTTTTCTCTTCCTCTCTCCTAGTTTCAGCTGTAGCAGACTTAATTCTCTTCCTAGAATCTGGTGCCGTGCTGTGTTTTGGAGAATAACGCTGGTAACACGCCGATGTTTTAGTTGTCACTCAGTAGCGCTTACCCTGATCAAGGATTTTTCAGTCCCTCTTGCTCTGCTAGTGAGGAGGGGCACAAGAAGCCGGGAGGGAGCAGAGACAGGACACGTGACCTGAGCTAGTCAAAGGCTTATTCCATAGTACAGCACTTCATGCTCAGTGTAGAACCTGGGGGAAGTTACCTGGAAGGTCCTTAATTCACACTGCATCTTCATTCATAGCCTCTTAATTTTTCATAAGACTGCTTCTGGATGAGATTCTTCAGCCTCTTTTCTTATTATGTTAAACTGTGTAAATGAAATGACAGCAGAAAACCATTGCCAGAGAGATAGAAAAATAGAACTTCAGAAATTAAGATTTGTTTCAGAGTTTGCTGTCCAGCAGTTGCAAAGATGCCTCATATGGAAAAAGCACTTATTCTGTTACTTTTTCCTTTTCTAGGAGGCATCATGGTTTTTTTCTGTTTTGCTTTGTTGCTCCCTGCTGCCTCTCGCTGCTTCTGGGCTTTCTTTTTTTTAGATTATGTCCAAAAATAATATTAGTTCATTTAAGAAAATTACCTGCAGGAGCAGACATTGCCAGCAATAACTGTGAAAATAGTTGCATTTACTGGAAGAATCACTTTGCAAATTGCCGGACTATTTCAATAACTTGCAGAACATCTCGGTGTGTGAAATGCTAGGGTTCTTTTTTTTTTTTTTTTTTTTTTTTTTAATTTTTCTCCTGTTTCCAGTGCTGAAGCATGTAGACTACCTAATTTGAACTTTTGGATAACTAATAATAGCTTTGTATCAGTAGTGATTCTATGTATGTTTAAGTGATACTTTCTCTTTTTAAACTGTTGGCCTTCTTTAATTGATACAGGTACAGCAGAGAGCGCTGCAGTGACATGCCAGGTAAATTATATCCTCTACCATTACAGAGTTTGTATTAGGACAATGTAGTAGCACATGTTCCCAACTGATGCCAGTCTTGAGCCAGGGATTTGGGAGGCAGGATTGTTCTTCTCAGTAATAACAGACCTTGGGTATTACTATTAAAAGAAATGTTTTTCCTTTGTGAATTAGCAGCAATTAAGTGCAGATTTTCAGTGGTGGTCACCAGGTAACTCAAAAATGGTATTTGTTTGATTTGTAACTCTGATTGTTAATTGGTAAGTCTGTGCTCAAGTTTCAGTATTTTATTTGTATCTTGGACAGATGGTTTTAAGGAGTGCACAGCATAAGTGGAAGCACAAATTTATTTGGGAAAGGTGTGGTCTCTGTCTGTTCTTTGACTTGGGCCAGGTTAACAACTTGAGGGAGAAATTCTCAAGTAACTCTGGTAGTTTAGTCCTCCTCATAAACCTTTTTGCTTTAAGCTTCCCTCATTGTGACCGGTCTTGGGTTTTCCACCCCTTTCTCCTTGTTGAAGATTGACAAAAAGTGCAGGCTTCTATTTTTTCCATTTTTCTCAAAGGCATCACTGAAATGAAGTAGACTCAGCCCAGGTGAAACTAGTGGAATTACTGCCACAAGTCGTCTTAATGAGTTGTGTGTGTGCTGTGTACCTCACTCCAGAGACTAACCTTATCAGAGTAATCCTATGCTATGCAATACATCACTGCTGTTTTACACTAGCAGTTTCTTCTTAACATGCAGTACAAGGAAGGTCCACACTTTGAGAATTTATCCTTTCCTTTATGACATTATTATACATAAAACAATGCAGAAAAGACCTTCTCCCCCCCATCTGGAGCACAGGTGCTGAGACCTCTAGACTGTTGCTTGCAGGGCTTTATGCTTCAAAAGCAAATCCAAAGGAAACCGATGCATCCTTCAAAATTTATTCTCTTTAACATCAAGTAGCCTAGTGCTTAATTTAACATTAATAATGATAATATTCAATTTAACATTATGGTTTGGATTAAATGAATTTTTGTATTTGACTGTGTCTTACAGATTTATGTTCCTAGTAAGCATGACTAAGCTAAGTTCTCTGTTAGCTGAACACCAATGGTTTCAATTCATTTTATGCCTTTGTAGCTTTGCAGAGCTGTATTTTGAGGCTAGACGACTTAAACACCAGGGAATTTCAAATTTAAAGTCCTCCATTTTGCTGCCTTTTAAAAATCTAAACATCTGATAGCAATGTGCATCACATACATGTCAGCTAATCTAAGTTACTTAGCTTGAACGGAGGCTC
>JANHGB010051810.1:21960-33458 GCA_026283785.1 Coracopsis vasa | reverse complement strand
GAAAGAGTAACTATTTTTTCTTTTTTTATTAACCCCATAAGACCCTTTTTTCTGATGAGGAAATAAAAAGCCAGTTTAACAGCCAATTGATGATCGTCAGAATACATTCTGAGATTTTGGGGGGTTTGCTGCTTTGTTCTTGAGAAGACAACTTTTGGCAAAATCAAAAGCAGCACATGATGAATAATTTCCTATTAAGGTCACAGAGAATAATAAAGAGACTACAAATGCTTGTATATCAAGTCATTCTATGCCTCATAAGGTATTTGGTTTGGGGTTTTTTATATGTTTATATCTAATAAGAAAAAGGTTCTCTCCTTTAGCTTAAATAAAAATAATAGTACAGTGAAGGTATCTCAATACCAACAGACCCTCTGAACTTCCACCTCTTAGAAACCTAGCAAGCTTTTACATTCTCACTGTCACCTTTGTTAGTCTCTGATGATTCCCATGCTGCTCTATCTATAGTAATGGAGACAGTGCTTTAGCAGAGGCTTTAGATGGTATAAGGAAGCAGGTTACGCAGAAAGCATCTATTTCCAGCACAGGAATGCAGCCTGTAACTATCCCATGACAGGAACCTCTGCTCAAATAGAAAGTGTAAGACCAAGCATATCAAACACCAGAAGCACTGCATCCTTAGATACCAGTGGGAAATGGGGAAGGTGAGAAGGGGGGGTGGGAGTGGGGAAAATGAATAAGCACTTAAGCCTTAAAGAGGAAAGGAAACAGTAAGGCAGATCCTTATGTTTTATAAGGGAGGCTGGAAAGGACCTCACAGCCTTAGACTGAAAGACTCCTTATATAAAATACCAGAAAAGAGTCATAGAGGAAAAAAAATTAGAAAGAAGAGGAAGAAGAAGGAAGAAGGGAAAAAAAAAAAGAACAAAAAACAGGAAAAGAAAGAAAAAAAAGAAGAAGGAAAAAAAAGGAAATATTAGAAAGAATTAAAAAGAGGATAAAAAAGGAAAAAATATAAAAAATAAAATACATGATGAAAAAGAAATAAGACAAAAAAATAAATTAAAAAAAGAGACAAAAAAGAAAAATGAAAAATAAACATGAAAAAGGAAAAAAGAAGAAATAAATTCACTTTTTCCACACACTGTTCCTCATGTGGGTGCTAGAACACAGGTCCTGGTGAACACCACCATGAAAAATGGTAACTATTTAAGGAAATAATTAACAATTATAGGTTGCTCCCCTTATGGAAGGGGCAAGTAATCATGAAATTACTCTGAGGCAGCAGAAGCGTTCAACAGGTTGGTCTTAGATACTAAAGGAAAACAGGGAGGAACACATAACATTATTAGGAAGTTATATGAATCAACCTCATGAACAAAGAAGAGACATTCAAAACAACATCACTTTACACTTTATCCTCATGCACAGTGATATTTTGGGCAAAATGTTCCCTAAAACAAAACAACAACAACGAAAAAGGTACTTACAATCATATTATACAGTTAAGGAGAAAACATTACAAGTGAAGAAAAGCCAACCATTTCATAGATACCAGAATCAATCCCAACAGCAGGCTATATTTGCAGTGATGAAAATATCAATACAGTTATTCATAAATATATTTATATTTATATTAAATTTATATTTATATTTATATTTAATGTGACTTGTCTTTAACAGGGGCTAAATACCAGAGACATGTTCCTTCATGTCTACTTTCCACGTTAAGATGGTGGTTTGTCAAATACTGTACAGAAGGAGTTCTAAAGCTCACCAGAATCGTGTACAAAACCCAGGTTCTTATACTGAAAGCCCTCAGAAATACCAGTGGCACAGATCAACAGCAAAGAAGAACATAAATGTGAAAAACACAAAGAGCACAGACATATGACAAGGCCAGAGGAGGAGGTGACTAAAATAAAAACCACAGATACCCAAGTCACCACTGAAACTTGATATTAGCGACAAATTTATCTTTGAGGGAAGGTGAACTTCCTCCAAGAAAGAACTCACTCCTTACAGGAGTGCGGGTGAGACCCAGTTGCCTTTTTAAATATCCCACTGCACAGCTAATAGCTGCAAAGCCTAATTGCAAAGCAACCAATACAGAGGAACAACCGCTTAGCAAACAGAAATAGAATAGGCACCATCATTGAAAGGGGCAGAGATGAGTGCTGTGAATCTAGAGCTGCCTGCCTACAGACCCTCATAGCAGCACAACACATTATGGAAGAGCTGAGTGGGATTAATGTTTGTTTTTTAAAAACATGAGAAATAATAAGCTGAGATCCACATTAAAAGGACGTTACAATTGCTAATTCACCCACTAAACACTGGGAACCATTATCAGCCCGCTGCTGGTCCATTCATACAACTATAGGTTTACTTCCTCTGAAAATAAAAGTGGCTTCCACACTCCAGGAGCGCAACCAGCTTGCTCTGGGGAGAAAGCAGTAGCATGTACAACCTAAGCATGTACCATGTGAGGATACAGGACCTGCAACAGAGAAGGCCAGAACTGCAAAACAGGAATAATGTTCTGCAAGTCAAGACAGTCAACTCCAACATTTACCACAGAGGGTTTTTTTGCAATACATAGCAAAATTCCTCACATAGTTATGTTCCTACTGATCATGTTCCTTCTTTCTTAGTTGTGTTACTTGAGACCAAGGTTGCCCTGCAGGCAGAATGGCCAAGCACTTACAATTACAGTGGGACCTGCACTGTGAACATGGGCTGTGATTTAACACCAAGTGTCCTAAAAAATGCAGGCTCTGAAACTGGGCAGCCAGTTGTGTCTAACTCCCATGCATGACAGTGGAGAAAAGGCAATCCTCCACTTTCCATCAAATGCATGCTCTGAAAAATAAGTCCTAAAATTTTATGAAGCACTGCAATGTCATCACAATAATGTCATTACAGGCTGACCTCAAAGCAGAGTTAAATTAGCATGCACCAATTACAACTGAACAATGAGTAAAAAGCAAAGCAGGTGCTCCTTGGCACAGCCTACTCCCCTTGAAGACAATGAAATGCCATCTCAGGGAATGGAAAAGTGGCATCACACTGAATGCACATAAGGCAACTGAACAAACGTCATGTACCTTAATCCCACTGCTCCCCTAACTTTCACAGAATCAGACTCACAGCCAAGTAGGGCTCAACAATTCATTTAGTATATTCTTCTCTCCAAAAGCAGTATCAACAGATACAGACATCTGCTCAGCAGGAAGCTGTGTCCCAGTTCCAGTTCTGCCAGATGCAGCATGCCACACTCACAGCTGGGGAATGGTAGAGATGTACTGCAACTGCTTCCCAAGAGACCAGCAGAGGAAGAAACACACTACCTCTCACAGCTCCGTGGGAAATATCTCATGTCTGCCAGACCTCACAAAAATAGCAGAAATATCTACTCACTACCCAGGGCTGTACTCTCCATCTGTGTAGCTTGCACAATCCATGCTCCTACAAGCCTCCACGGCTGGAGGTTCTGTACCTTCTTCACTTAATCTGTGCTAAGGCTGTCTTTTCCCCCAGTGTTAGAACCACTCCCTTTGAATTTTACTTCTTATCACCGCTTAACTTCTGCAACCTCAGTAATGTTCCTTCAGTTTCTCCCTTAGCATGTAAAATCAGTGTAGTTTATTCCTATTACAGGTTTTATTGTATTTTCTTTTAACACCTTCTTATGTGAAAACAATACTGTTGTGTTTGTACAAAGTCTATTTGTAGCCTAGCCCTCCCTTGTAGTCTGTTCTGAAACACATGCAATAATTTTCTGGCCACATAAGTTGAAAGGAATTCAGTCTCCCAGGTTTCTTTCTGCCTCAGCACTTCTCCTGACATTGCAAGTAAGGACCAAAACCCTCTAAGGCCTGGAAGGTAGCTCATTTCTCACAGCCCACCAGAAAGCTATCAGTTGGCAAAAGCTGGCAGAACTGCCCACCTGGGCTGGACATAAGCCGGTGATACAGATATAGAGAGACTATTATAGACTATTACATAAATGTCATCCAGCCTCCTGGTGTAAGATGGCTAGCAAGAAAAGGTGAGCTGCAATGCTCTACCACTTGAAGGATTTAAGAGCAAATCAGGGAATTATCTTCAAGTTTGAATTTCAAGCTTCTAACCAAGAATCTCATCTTGGGCAGTGTGACCCAGAAATGCTCTTTCAACCATCAAGACATATGATTACTCATAATCAGCATTACTTCCACATCTATTTTACCACAACAGTTTCTTACTTCAGTACGTGGCTATCAAGGTCATGCGGGAAACAGCTGAAGCAAGCTTTAAACACAACAATCTTATCACAGTATATATTAAAATGGAAAGTTGCCTTATCCCCTAGGACCTCATCTAAATGCTCACCAGTCTCCTCACATCAGCAAGGTTTTTAAAAGAGAGATTCCCTGATGGAGAGGGACCACCCATCAGGTATTCCCTCTCACAGCTGCTCTTGTGGAAAGGTTCCTAAGATTTATTTCATTATGAAAAACTTTTGGAGTTTACTTTTCCAGAAGACAGATAGATGATATTTATGTTTTTAGCTACAGACCACAAAATGAGGTAATAAAAATCTCTCCATTTAACATGTAACTACAAAAATTAAGTTCAACATTCAGCAACTGTACCAACTGTTCCTGAAAAAACCCTTCATATTTACTCCAAGGATGGGATATGATGGCAACTGTAACTGAGATTGATCAAAGCTGTTTGTCTTTTATGGTCTTCATTTGCAAAGGACCGAATATAACTGGATTACCGGTAATACAGTACAGCTCAGAATAAAAGGAAATTAATTTTCTTTGCCTGGAAAAGGCTTTTCGCTTTTTTTGTGTAATTACACCAAAGTGCAAGCCAATTCCAGGGCTACAAGCGAGCAGCCATGAGGAATAAAACACGAACAAACCTTCAGTAGGACTTCTGGAAAATAATCCTGGCATGTTCAGAATGAGCAACACCACTTTCACCTCCTCTGATGAAAGTTCACACTGCTCAGCTCTACAAAAGCATTTGAAACAGGAGGGAGGAAGGGAATCACAGCAGGATTGAGAAGGGATATGTATTGCCTCTGATGAATGGCACAATGCCCAGGCAGCTGCTGCACGAATGCCAAAAGTGGGACCTTTGTTGCTTCAGCTGGATCCCTCTTGAAGTTTTGAATTACAGATACCTCACTTTATGGGATTCTGCTGCAACATAGCAATGCAGGGACTGCTTGCCACATGTGTCTTTTTCATTCTGAAATTGAAACCCTGATGGGAAACTGGCCTCTGCAACAGCCTTGCACAGCAGCTAAAAAATACATTTCTGCACTTTTACACCAGACCTTGCAGGAATTAACATCATCCCAGATTTCTGTTCATCTTTCAAATGCAAAAAGCTACATCAATATCATAACTGACTTTCAACAGCCATTTCTTAAAAACAAAGACTGAAAAAACTAAGGTGGGCAGAGTAACTGAAAGAAAATAAATCCTGTAGAATACTGCAGACAACTTGGAGGGTGATTGCTTCACTTTAAATGAGAGCCATGTCATTGTCCTCATAGTAAACACAGTGCAAAAAAGAATGAATCATGAATATCTCAAGTTTGAAGGGACCCACAAGGATCATCATGTCCAACTCCTTGCTCCTCACAGGACTACTTAGAAGCTCATGAACCCATACTGGCTATGACCAGTGGCTGCATTGACTCTCAATGCTTTAAGTAAATCAGATATACCTGCAAGTATAAGGCATATATATGTTTAATTAAAATGAAATTTCTAAAAATTCCAAGTTATGAAAACTTCCAAGATAAAAAAAATTGTTAAGCTAATAAAGTATTTTTAATTAGATAAATATATTCAAGTGTTCCAGGTTTGCCGCTAAATGAAGTATAGAACTGGGGAATGTCATCTTTGACAGCAGCAATATTTTCTGAGAAGCTGCTGTTTTCATTCAAGCCTAATCAACTACTTCTGTTTCATCACCACCTGTTCTGGTTTTGGCTGGGATAGAGTGAATTTTCTTTGTAGTAGCTGGTATGAGGCTATGCTTTGGACTTGTACTGAAAACAGTGTTGATAAAACAGGGATGTTTTAGTTATTGCTGAGCAGTGCTTACACAGTGTTGAGGTCTTTTCTGTTTCTCACACCTCCCCACCAGTGCACAGGCTGGAGGTGTACAAGAAGCTGAGAGAGGACACAGTTGGGACAGCTGAGCCCAGCTGACCCAAGGGATATTCCATACCATATGATGTCATGCTCAGCATATAAAGCTGGAAAAAACAAGGAAAGGGAGGACGTTCAGAGTGATGGAGTTTGTCTTTCCAAGTAACCATTACATGAGATGGAGCCCTGCTTCCTTGGAGATGGATGAATACCTGCCTCTCAATGGGAAGCAGTGACTGAATTCCTTGTTTTGCTTTGCTTGTGTGTGTGGCTTTTGCTTTACCTATTAAACAGTCATTATCTCAGTCCTCGAGTTTTCTCACTTTTACCTTTCCGATTCTCTCCCCCATCCCACCACAGGGGAATGAGCAAGCAACATGGTGGTGCCAAGTTGCCAGCTAGGATTAACACATAACACCACCTCACATGAAGTTGCAAGCTAACAAAACAAACAAACAAATCAATCAAACAAAAAAAGTATACCAACAGGGAAAAAGAAGCTTGGTTTCTTCCTATCTAAAAAAATCCCCTTAATTTAATATAGAGGAAGAAGTTCCATATTTATACTTTAACACATTGACTAACAAATGCAGTTCAACATACTATAGATGCTTCACCCTAATATTAATTTTAGATGCAAAGCATGCTTTTAAAAACATTTTTCTTTAAGCCTCTAGCACAATTACTGTAGTGTTGTGTAACCATATAACAAATTCTTACAGTTTTAACTCATTTGCAGATTTCAAGCCATACCCAATTTTGCATAATCCTAAATTAAATATTACACCAGCAAACAAGTAATTTTTGAATTTTTAACATAATGCAAACCACATGGAAATTAAAATTCTCAACTATTCATTATATGATGAGAAGTAGCAAAACCCATTTTCCTATTCTCAGCTCTCCCAGCCAAAACTAACACCAAAGTTAACATCAAATCTGGTTTTCCCCAGAGTAACAACTAAATTAATACTGCAAAACAATATTAAATCAGATCATTTCCCTTTTATTTAGATTATCATAAAGCTGGCAATTTCAAACTGCACTACAAAAATAAAAGTACTTTGCTTAACATGCTTTGGACTTTTGGACCTCTTTAATGCAGCAGAGTGATGAAATCTTTCACTGTTTTCTGAAAGTGTATAATTCTGCTGTGGAGCTATGGTTCTTCCATCCTTAAATTTCTCACAGAATTCCAAAGTGTTGGAATTACATTAAAAAAAAACCAAAATAAAAAAACAAACCAAAAACCCGACAAAAGGTATCTTTATGTAATAATTTATTTCCAAATTAAAGCAATTTGAAAGACACGATGACACTACTCTTCTATTACTGAAAATGTCGTTTGATGTTTAGCCAGATCTGAGTTTCTATTGTTCTGAGTGGGGAAAACATGGAAATATTTTTCCAAGCTTTCTTTAAGCAGCACAAATGAGAGAGGAAAAAATAAAAGAAAAAAGCGCAGCAGCTCGTTTTTCCTTCTCTATAGGTCACCCTACCAGGTCACGGTATTGCAATTGCCAAGCTTTGTACAGTTCTTTCACTTGTTTTAACAAAATTGGAATAGAATTTATCTTACAAGAATGCAGCACAGTTCCACAAAAGCCTTTAAGTTCAGACACCTCACTTAAGTCACCTGAAGACAAGAAAATTTATCTTCCGCTGTTGTTGCTGACCAGTAGTTTTCTGGAAGGCTGGGATAACAGAGCACCAGTATACACGTTTACATCAACACCCCTCTGTGCTGGCAACTGCTAGAGGTAAGTAGTTTATTTTTACAAAGAATCTTAGAATGTTCAGAATTAGCTGATGTGAAGCAATGAAAAAAACCCAATAAAACCTGATAAGATAAACCTATCCCAACTCAAATTAGAAGAGGTCACCTCAAGTATCAAGTGCCTGAGCTCTTATCGAAAATTTCTACAATGACTGGACTTGGTTTGTCAGTGCCATGCTGACCTGGAAAGTGCTGCTAGTACATAGCATCAGCTATTTATCTATTACTGCCCCCTACCCCCCATTGTACTTTTTTCATTTCTCTTTTATGTTGATGGTGAGTGAGAAATAGCTGAAGGGGTCACTACTTGCGATGCACTGTAGACTTCTCTTGTTAACACCGTACTTTCACTCAGGGTCCTTATGTAAGGGCATTGTGCAAGAAGTCAAAATGGCTATAATACCACGGAAGCATCCAGTTCCCCTCTCCTCTTCAGCTCCATTGCTTCTTCTGCCTGGGACAACACCAAACCCAGCTTTACACAAATGCCACAAAGCTGTAGGATACTAACAGACAACCGATGTGCATTATGACCTAAGGAGACACAGCACTGCACAAGGAAGGACTCCCGGGTGATACTGCTTCTCAATTTGACAAAGCCTTGGCACATGGCTTCAAATGAGCCATCTCGCAGCATCATTTCTTTGCCCTGTCGGCTGACTGTCCAAGCTCCATGGTTCCTGAAGGTTACCTCTTCAGGCTGTTCTTCAGAACAGATGTAACTTGGGTTTGTTGTTTTGTTGGGTTTTGGGGGGTTTTTTTTGGTTGTTTGTGTTTTGGGTTTTTTTATTCCTTAAATCTTTTTCATAATTTACAAATATTTTTCAGCTGGACAGCAACAGAGATCTCCACAAATTTCAGCATTTGTATGAACTGTTTCATCATGCAAGGATGCTTGAAAAAAAGAAAGTAAAAACAATACAATTTCTCCAAAGAAAGCGACTCCCAGTTCCAGTGTTATGGTCTATGACTTGACAGCATTTCATCTTCTTGTACAAGGTTTTTCTATTCTATTTTTTTTTAATACAGTAGCATAGTTTTATCTTAAACAATAGACTTAAGTAAAATTCAGTCATTCATTTTCTTAAATGGTGCTGCATCATCAGCACCCTATAATTATTTTAGCGTATGAACGCAGTAGTTCAGAATAAAAGTCTTAAATTTATGCAATCTTACAGCACCTTTGGCATAAATTATATGCTCCTAGATAGTTTGCATGATAATTCAGCCTTTACAAAACCTGCCAGCTCCTGAAAATGCCTGGTATTATAGAGTACCCAGCAGAAGGTTTGTTACATTTATAATATTCCTATTATTGCCAGTACTATGCAATTAAATTCAATATAAATTATCACAATAAAAAAAAATAAGATCCAGTTAAGTCCAAACTGCCATCCAACCAGAGGAAAAAGATCTTACCTTAAACCAGATAGAATTTGTACTTCTTATTGTGTCCTACTTCTTGTATATACTTGCCTACCTGTTGTAGTCTCATTTCCAAAAAATACACAACTACAATACCTTCCTTTCTACATATAGGTGTCTAACCTTCAAGGATGACTAGAAACCTGAAATTCCCAAGGTGGTGTTCGTAAGAAGACCATGACTTCCCATGCTCAGGACCTCCATCAGCTACAGGTATCCCACCCTTTCAATAAAGAAAGTTCCAACTCTCAACAGCTGAGGTATGCGATAAGGCCTTCATCCAACTCAGGCACAGAACTATGGAGAAAGAGTGGAATCCTCATACATTCAGACTACAGATAATGCACAACTTTCTACACTCATGCTTCAACTACACCTCTGAGACAAGACATCATGCAGCCATACCATAGCTAAAAGCTGGAGCATCCACAGAACTCTCTCAAACCAAGCCACAACCCATTTTGTTCTTGCCCCAGCACAGTGCTGTACAATATCCTGACTAACTTGCTGACCAACTCACACAGCAATCCTTAAGAGGACTGAAAAGTCACAAAAAGACATCGGAAATTTGAGATAATATCCATGATGAATATGAACTACCTAGCACTCCTCAGATGTTCTGTCAAGTTTTTAACCTGGATAACAAATAGATTATTTGGGGTTTTTTAAGGAATTAACCATCAAAAATGTCAAGCAGGAACTCTTTAAATAAACACAGAAACCCTTTACCAGTGTAATGGGGGCTGGTAGTGGTCCAAAGAATAAGAATATTTGCTTAAAGTTCTGAAATTCATATTTAAGGTCCATTTATAAAACTTTCAGTTATCCACAATCTTGTTCAGAAATCTCTTAATATTTAAAAAAAAATAATAATCCAAACACTTTCAGGTGATATTCAAGCAGTAAACCTTGACAGAAACAATGTCTCTTGCAGGAAACAAAGAAATTACTGCTGCAATAATACCATTTTAAGGTTAAAACCTAGAAATAAAACTTTCCCTTAAGACATGCAAGGGTAAAGTGACTCTATGCACCTTTAAAAAAAGGTAGCAAAGTTTTATTTCAACACATCCTCCTTTACCCAAATGGCACTGATGCGTCACCATACCCTTAGTTGGTTATTCCTAGACATATACGAAGAATACTAAAGAAAGCACCCAAGTTCCTGAGGGTGAGCAGAAACGCAGCAGAGTAAGAAATTTTAGACAGAGTTATTTACAGATACTTTCCTGTGAGAAAAGAATGGTAAGAATGTAGCTTGAACATTAACAAATCCGCTAGAATATCACTCTGCCTGGTGGAGTCAGCAAGTTTGGAGGGGGATTCAGTGGGGCTGGAAATTCAAACTTTAGCTTGTAATCAGAAAAATCCTACTTTAGAAATTTGAACCAGCAGCTAGAAACACGTAATATAATATAGAACTCTCCTGAAAAAGTACCCAGCTAGAGGGATCTTATACTGTGCATGTGAAATCTATGACTACTTGGCTAAAAAATAAAAATAATAAAAAAACCCTAATGATACTGAAGCTTTTTAGTATTCTGCAGGGACCTATTAATAAGTGAGTGACATGGACAAAAATCTGCATTTCCTTCCTCTTCTTTCCTTGGGAATGGTGCTGCAGGTCATGTGTGAAATTCCTTCATTTGGATGTTGACAGAGCAGAAGTTAAAACGACATAAAATACCAATGACATAGTCTATTCCATTCCATTACATTCTAAAAAGCCACCCACGGAAAATAAGTTAGAGTAACTGAAATTTAAAAAGAGATTATTCAAAATGTTTATTCAGATTGCTTATGAAACAATTATTCAGAATGTTTATGAAACAGTTTAAATGAACTGGTTACTAGATACTAATGCTGTACTGTCAAGTAGGAAGGCACATGTAGTGGGCTTCTACAGGGAGATCCACTTCACATCCTGCAAATGGCCAATAATTTAATTGTCAGCCTTTGAAATAAGAAGTTCAGTGCAATGCAGGTAAAATTAACTACTTCCCTGTTGCTTTATTATAGCAGAGACATGCAAGACCTATTTCATATTATGCTCCCAAAACACCTCCACAGCCCTCAGGGACATCATTATGTAGCACTGATTTTCCAGAGTACCAGTGTTCTTCAGAGAACACTGACAAATACAACACAATATACAGAATCTGCTATGTGGTTAA
>JANHGB010051810.1:489-21950 GCA_026283785.1 Coracopsis vasa | reverse complement strand
AGCCAAGAAACAGCTCACATGCAAGTCAGTGTAGGCTTCTTGGAGAAAAAAAGATTATTTATTAAACAAGCAAATACATAATGAAAATGAAGGAACAGATTTGGGGATTATTAGAGAATATTTATTTGGCAGGAGAAAGCAGACAGGACTTGATGAGACTTGTAAGAGGTAAGTCCATAAGAAACACTGTTAGTAGAACAAACTAGTTAAGCCCACATCCCCAAAGCAAGTTGGCAATCAGTTTTTAACACCTGTTTTCAGACCAGTGCTCGCAGAGTTTAAGTGCACTGTTTCAAGTGATCTCCTCACAGCCTTTAGGTCAAGAAACACAAGGTAAAAATGCGCTTTCAGGATTGCTTAATGTGAACATTAGCCATACCTGATGCCATTTTCAACCAACAGCATTCAACATCAGGTGTAGGAGGGCTGAGCGCTCTGTTCTAAATGGAGCATATCAAAATCACATATGAGCAAGTCACAGACTGCTGAAGAAAGCAGGTCCTTCCTGACCTTCCTGAATTAAGAAGCAGAAAGGTCCATCCAAGACAGCCACAAAGCTGCATTTATTAAAAATAAATAAATAATAAATAAATCACATTTCCTTTAACCCAAAATGTGCTGACCATTACTCATGATGTAATGGGAGACAACACCTGCAGCCCTCAGGTCTTCCTGGAGTCTTATAAGGGTTTTCACCTCTTTGACTTACAGAATCAAAGGTAAGCATCAAAAGTAGTCATTTGAAGTGTTCATTTCAGCCTTTATATCAGCAAATACTCTGTAGTGTAGGACATTGTTCCTGAATAATTAAAATGCAGAAAAGACACATATAGTCTTCACCAGTGGGGAATTCCAAGAGCCTTGAAGAGGAGGGACACTTTCTTAAACTTTACACAATGAAACCATACTGCATTCAACAAACACTCTTTCTCCCTAGATCACCTGGCAAGATTCTGCTTTCACACTGATACACCAGATAGTTGTCCACCACTCACAGGGACCTTGACAGGCTGGAAAAATGGGCTGATAGGAACCCCATAAGAACTGACAATGGGGAATGTGAAGTCTTGCACCTGAAGAGGAATAACCCCAAGCACCAATATATACTGGGGGCAGACCAACTGCAAAACACTTGCAGAAACAAACTCAGAGTCTTCGGTGGACAATGGGTTGAACATGACCAAGCAAGTGCCCCTGAGGTAAAGAAGGCAACAGTACCCAGGACTATATGAAAAGCAACAGCAGCAGCAGCACAAGGAAGGTGACCATTCCCCTCTACTCAGCACTGGTGAGGTTCTACCTGGAGTACAATGTCATATGCTGGGCTCCCCAGAGAAAGACAGACATGAACATACTGAAGTGACTCAAGCAAAGGGCCACAAAGATGATTAAGGAACTGGAATACCTTCCAGTGGAGATATAAAAACCTTGACTGGACACAGACCTGGGCAACCTGGTCTAGATGATCTGCTTTAAAGAAGGACTAAAGGATCTCCAGAGGTCCTTTCCAACCTCACTGATTCTATGTAGATACGAAAAACAAGACAGCAAGACAGAACCAAGGTACAAATAAGTTAGAACTCCAAGCTGATCCTGGGGTCCAAATTAAACTGCACTGCCAGGCCTGCAGGAATACAGCAGAGAATCTAACTGCAGGAGACTAAGGAAAGAGCAAAGGCATTGCCAGAGTTTTGTTGGGAAGACAAGGTAAGTGCAAAATGGATATGAGGCAGAAATTCAGATAGTGGGCAGAAAGAACTTCACAAAACCAATTGACTCAAACCACACACATTTACACAAACCTAAAAATCAGGTTTAAAAATAACACAACTGACTGACAGATAAGGAATATTAAAACGGACAGTGGTTTCCAACCTCCAAATTGGTTTTTTAGGATAAGTCATCTAAGATATGATACAATTGTGACAGCCAATGAGCAAAGTGACAGTAAAACTACCAAAAGGAATAAATATGCAGGCATCCAGTGTTAAATCAAATCCTGATAAGGCTAACTACACTGCAAAGGCATCTGAAAAGCAGAGCATGGGAACAAAAAGGCTTAACCATCTTCTGACAGCAAGTCTACAAATCTCACCCTTCAATGTTTCTGCATCTTATGTGTGCCTCTTTCCAAGGAATTCAGCCTTCCACAGTTAAAGATTTAAGCACTGCTTTGGCTGCAGATCACCTAACAATAATACACATGCAAAGCACACAAATGACATTCCCCTTAGCACACAAGGGGCTGTGGTGCTAATGGGAAATGTGGCATTTGGAGACAATGATGAAATTCTAACAGCTGCAGCAGATTGGAGGGAGGGTGGAGAAGGAAGAAAAAAAAAGGGGGACGAGAGAGATACTGGAGGACTGGAGCCAAAATAACAGCTGGATCAAAACCACTTAAGACAAGGTATTTTTGGAGTTCCCACACCCTTTTCGTCCCACTTATATTTCACCAGTTAAGTGAAAAAAGCAGTAGCGCATAAATAAATTACCTAGAATAGTTCTCATCCTTCCTCTCAGGTCATCACTCATCACATCATGGATCTTCTTTACGCAAGCATGAAAACACACTGATGATGAGCACTACAGAAAACCCCTTAGCAAAAAAATAAATGCAAAGATGATCAGAAAGCCAAGCATCAATCACTGTCACATACTACACAAAGAGGGTCTGCAGCTACCCAACAGTTAAGAATTCTTGAGTAAGACTCATACAAAAAGAGATATAGGAAAAAAAAATAATAATTTCTTCTGCCCTGTGTGGAAATGATCTGTACCCAAAGACCGGTGCCCACTTATCCACCTTCCTGTAGATGCTGATGGTGTAATTATGTTGATAAGCAAACACTCACATGGGAGCTCAAAGAGGCAACAGCAGGTGCGGGAACCCCAGTAACACCTTGAGCAGCTACTCCCACGGCCATAACAGGAGAATAATAATCCCCTCAAAGGCTTTTATGTTCACATATACACACATATGAGCAAAAAGGCACAGGGACTTCCAAAAACTCAATTGAGAAAACAGAGCCCTAGCCCTCTGCTAGGGGCATCCCAGGAGAACCATCAGCACCATTAACCAGGTGTGATACCAATCAGATAAGTCAACTGGAAAAGCTCTCATGATCACCTTATAGACTAAGCAAGGTTACTGCCCAGGAGTATGGGACACATTATGGGATGCAGAGGAAGACCATTCGGGGTTTGCACAAGAATTATTGTAAAATGTTTAGGGTAGGAAACAAAAAGGCAGAGGAAAGAAGGGATCCAGGTGGTATATATGTATGCCTCACACATGCCAGGTTGCACCTGGAGACACAGAGCTGCAGCAGTCACATCTCTATCAGGTTACCAGATTTCTCAGTTCCCCTAAAAATGGCCAGGCATCCTAGGTATTCATACAGAAAGCAGCAGAAACAAGTACACATGTACTGCACATCAAGCAGTGACCATTATGGGTTCACACACTTCCTGCAGTAGACAGGGTCATCAAGAAATCACAGGCAAATGGCAAGTTTCTCTTTTTCTGCCTTGTGAAAAAGAAAAGCAAAAAAACACCTCTTACCTTGACAAGGCAAGGAGGCAATTTAAATGTTTGTGTCACCTACAAATTCCCATGTGTATGCCAATTTGACAACATATTTAAGTAGGACCAGAGAAAACCATCATCTACTGGTGGAAGGGTAGGAATAGGTAGAAGATGAAAGTGCCAACTCTGAGGCTACTTCCAATAAGATCAAGCATGCAATCCTAGGTAGCCTCAGTGAATGACCACAATTCCTTAGATGCACCAGCACCTGTGCCCAGTGTTACCTCCTGCTGTCAATTTTTTATTTGTACTGTATTTTCTGAAGCTGCATTTTTTCTTAATTCTAGTTTATCCTAGCAAAGACAGGAGAGTGGGAAAGGAATGGAGATTCTGATTCTGGTCTCCAGGGCTGTGAAAAATAAGCTTGTAAGAGTGAACTTTAATGGCAAATAAAACAAATGCAAAATAGCTTTAAAATAAAAAAAGACACGTGGTAGACAGAAGAGACAAAGCTTTTGATGTGCTTCCTACACCCTTATTTCCCACCACTGCTCCCCTTGCTTTGTACTAGCACCAATCTTGCTTCCACCATACTGCTGGTGCATCTGAATTTCTAATGTAGAGGGACAAAGAATCTAAGTAAACAAAACATGTAAAAGAAACTAAGCTTTTTAAGGGCATTCTTCGCATGATACAAAAGCAAAAAAAGAGCTTGCTTTGGGTTTTTAATTCTATCCCTTATTTTCACATTATACTTACTATATGCGTTTTAGAGTGGACAAAGAAAGAGTAAAGAAAGCAATCTGACAGGAGGCCACCCTTAAACACATTACTGGTAATTACTTTTTGATTTTACATTTACTGTCTGTTAAATTGTTTCTTCTCATGCATACTTATAGACTAAGAAAAACAGGCTGCAGCTAGAGCAGCAGCAGCCACATTTGCTCTTTGTTCTGAAAGGACCAGCATTAGAGTAACACATGCATGTTTTTCACTGCCACTTTTTTTTAATTACATTTAATTATATTTTCAGACTATGCTGACCTGTCCTCTCTATATATATACACTTCTGCTATACGAACAGACACAACAACCCTTTGTGTTGCTCTGCGTCTTGGACAATTGCATGCTCCTGATCAAGCAATGAGCTGGTGGGAAAGGGACCTGATCTTAACTCACTAAAGAAAGAGTTCAGTGAGACATGAAGATGCACAGTGGGATTTTTTTTTCCAATCTAAGGATGTCAAAATAAGGCTCCAAACGAGACAGTGTCTCACACAGTACAGTTTTGTGCAGTGCTTGTTTGGTTTTTTGTGGGGCAATTTTTCTTTTCATCTTATTAATGCAAACTGTACACCAAAATAATTTATGTCATATCAGGAGACAGAAACAAGAGACACAGGCAGAGGGTATGCCTCAGCTCAGCCTGAATATGAAAGGAGAATTCACTGAAATGGACAGACACAGAGATTTCAGCAGTGCAGAGGCAGCAGCTGTTGCACTGACAGTAATTAGACTGGGCTGAGAACCTGAGGACAGGAAACAATAAAGCAGTGAACACAAGGCAAAGGGGGACAGAGTCCTTTCTGAATCAGAAGGTTATTACAAGCACGGGGCGCAGGAAGAGCAGGAGGAAATAAAGCAGAGTAATTTTTGCAAGAATCATAGAATGGTTTGGGTTGGAAAGGACCTTAAAGATCATCTAGTTCCAACCCCCCTGCCATGGGCAGGGACACCTTTAGTATCTTATTTGTAGAGACAAAAGCTTGTTCAAAAGCTGTTAAACAAGTAGTGGTGATGACGCATTGCATGAAACAAAGGCAGAAAATGTTGAAGTTAGTTTCTTTTACTCCTTTGCTTCATGTGGACACCTTTTTTCTGCATACTGGCTACACAAAGTTACAATAGAAAAATGCAATCCCTAGTAACTGGCTGTGTGAGAGTGTATTTCACAGTCAATTTGAATACATCTTATAAGCAGTACGCTACCTAGCAGATAGGAATACTGAAGCAGAGGCTGATAAAACTACTGTACCAACATCAGCAAGCGGTTCAAAGAACCAAGAACAGAATTACACACACCCACACCCTGATTATATCCTTTTGCACTGGGTTACCGCTGCCTTATACAGCCAACAAACATCTCATCAACCCAGGCTCCTAGTAAAATGCTCTTTGAAGACTGCTGACCATTCTTCTGCCTCTTCCCTTACTCCCAGTTCCTGGAGTTTTCTGATGTAACAGGCACTTTCAAGACACTCAAGTGAGAGTCAGTTGACCACCATCTGGAAGGCAATGAGAAGTTCACTCTAGCAAATATATGAATCAGAACATGAATCCCACTCCTGCTCTACAGCAGGATAGGAATGCACAGCTGTTACTACATCTCATTTCAGAGAGGCAACAGAAACTTGACATTCATGACCATCACAAGCACATTCTGAAACTCTGCCCTACTCGGGTCCGCACTGGCAATCAGCCAGGCCCTTGGTGGTGAGGACCACTATGTGTAAAACATATCAGACTGGTATATTGCCTTTTGTCATTTCTGGATTAAGTTCGGAAACTGCAACGCTTCATCTCAGTCCAACTGCCCTCCTACTACCACAAATGGAGAAGGAGCTGTAGTCTTACAGAGATGTAGCCAACAGATAAGAACACACCCTGACCTGCACTGCATCCCTCTGATTATAGTGACTGAGTTACAGAATATGTGATGACACTCCAGAGCAGACAAATAAATGTTCACTAAAAAGAAAAAGCCCTAAACAATAATTCCTTGCTGCCTCACCTTTCAAATCAAGGAGGTGCTGCTTAGCACTTATGTACTAGTGAAATTCTTGGTAAAAGATGCAATAGCTTAGGTCTTGCACATATTTTATGATTAAAAGCAAGATTATAAAAAACAGTAATAAACGCAGTAGCTGGGTGAATAGTGAATAAACTTTTAATTAGAATTTATACTTTCAAATGAAGGCATGTGGTGCAAACATTCAAGTAAGAAACCACAGCATGCTAGCTGTAGATTTTTGGCTTCTCAGGTCCAACAGGGACTTCACAGGTAGCTATATCAGATCACTTGGGGCTACCAATGTTTTGGGATCCCACATCCAGAAGGGGAATGGCAATAAACACTTTTCTTTATAACACACTTTGAGATCCTCAGTTCTACACATCAGCAAAGCTTCTGTCCTTCTGCTAATTATGAACTGAAGCTCAGTCTATAGAGAAGAGTGAGGAAAAATGAGGAGAAAATGGGGATGGACACCACATTAAATGTTTAAGAGCTTTCTCTCTCAGCTCTTTGACCACAACATTTACATTGGCTTTTTTTGTTTTCTTTTCAAGAATGTTTTGGCAGTGCCCTGTTCCAGCTGTAGTAAGCAAGAAGCAGATGCAGCATCTTTATTGCTGACAAACAGTTGGAAGTTTTGAGCCAATGAAAACAGCAATGTATGTGTCCACTGTATGCTGGAGAACCAGCCACATAGCAATTATGGAAACGAACCCTTTGGCAAGAGGGTAGGACTTACGTAAGGAAGAGAAACACTGCAGTTTAAGTCAAGAGCTCAGCAATATCCCCAGCTTATTGCTGGACATTATTTTCACTACAGACTTTTCCCGCTTCTGCAGGTGCCCTTAAGTTATTTCATCTCCACTGAGCCTGAGTTCAGTTCTGGTTTTAGTTTAATAGAAAATTCATTCATGAAGCACGTCTTGGACCCCTTATTGTCAACAATTCTTACTGTGCAAGGGTATCTCCCAAAGCTCTGTTCGTTTTAACACAGAATTGAAATGCTGGACTGTAGCTGACACACAGGGCTTGAGATGTGGACTGTAGCCGACACACATCAAAGCAACTATGGCTGCACCAAGCCACATCACATCACTTAGTCTGAACAGCTACAGTCTATTATTATCTCAAGGATCTCCACCCAGAGCTGTATTCTGCAGAGCAGATCCAGCCTCCCAGATGACAAACAGTCTTCAAGCCACAGCCTTTGCCCACAATACCCTTTAACAATGCTTACAGACACAAGAAAATGACAGAAGCTGAAAGCAAGGCTAAAGCATTAATGAGCCCTAAGTGACCGAACGGGTAGAGTGCAACACTGACCACAAAGCACTACTTTAGCAAGTGCTGCCACCAATAGGCCAATGAAGGCCTCGGGTCTTTTATTGCCAGTACAGACATGCTGTTTGCTTCAATACAGCCCTTAAATTCACATAGATTGCGAATTTACACTGTGCCATCACATCAGCAAAATTCAACTTTCTACTGCATAACTTTCCACTTAAAGAACTGATTTAAACTTCAGCTCCAACAGGAAGCTTACTGATACACCTCTACAAAGAAAGAGACTTACAGTATAATAAATGAGCTGCAATATCGAGCTCCCATAAGGCTATTAATGAATTTCCATACTGCATTTACAGCATTATGCTTTTTATTATTTCCCTCAACTCTTAGCATTCCAATTTGCTTTTTGTGGTACTAAACAGCTACTATTCCTGAATTGTACACAAACTGGTCCCAGTGCCTGTATTTGCTCACTAATCCAACTGAGCGTGTAGTCTGTTACTCAGAGGTGCTTTCATCTGCTAAGGACTTCCCTCACTCTTTTGTTACACCTAAAGGCTTGCAGGACAAACCTGCAAGCCTTCACAGCCTTACTATCTTACTCAGACAAGCTATTACAGTACTAACTACAGACAACAAAACCCTTTCTTGCATACTGCATTATGATGCAATGACAGTGTCCTGACAGGTCGTCATACAGGAAATAAGATCAGAATAAATTAATGAGCTCACCCCAGGAAATGTCAAGACTGATAAAATATACTAAGTAGTAAAGGTGGGCATCTTCTTACCATTTGTGAAGCTTGCAAAACATAATAGCTACAGGTTTAACATTTTTCACGCAGATGTCTGTGTTACCGCTGTTCCTGAAGAGCACATTAGCAGCAGTCACTAACAGCAGGACTTAAGAATCCATCTTAAATCTCTAGTAAAGGAACACAAATAACAGAATTTTCCCTAATTTGCTTTCCCCAGCTTTCCATCCACAATAAACAGAAAGTTGATTTCCACAAATCTATTGTCCTTTACCCTTGAAGTATACCTTCTGTCCAGAATTGTTTTCAAGCTCTTAGGGTTTGCCTAGCTGGATAGGAGACTGCTAAATGAGCTAGCTATCTGACCTGAAGCACAATACTTCTGGACTTTCTCCTAACAGTGGGGCAATAGAGTGTTTAAATCAGTACAAATCAGGCTGCCACAGTTCTGCATACTTACACAGTTAAAGGAAGAGATGCCCAGCAGGCAGGGAAGAGAAAAGAACAGGGACAACGCTTTGGGTTCAGTTCACATCCACTCCAGGTGAATCATGTACAGATCACTGGAAAGCAGAGAAAAAGTGTCTAGACTGAATCAGCTATTCCTCTACAAGCTCTTTACTCTTGATAACCAGGCACCCAAAAATATAAAAAAAATTCCACTTAGAAGTTGGATAATTAATTTCTTCCTCATCAAAAGCCAGTATCATCATGCTGCCAAGAATATGCCTTTGTGTTAAGAGGGAAGTTTTCAATAAATCTGTCCATCAGTAGAGATTAACTACTTGGGATTTGAGGGATTTCCATATTGTCAGTCTTCAAGACTGCACTGAAATCTCACAACTTCTCCTACAGGCTCAGCTCATGCAGTCCTGCAGTGGCATAGGTTCAGATATGTTTTTTCAAGCGTTTCAGATTCCAGAAATCATTGTTTCAAAGCACTCCCTGTGAGCTCAAAACCAGAAAATAACACCCACTATTTCACCACAGAAACAAAAAGAATCTCTAATTCTAAGCTGCTCATCATATCAGGAAGCATTGACTTATACTTTAAAAAAATAACTAGCACAGCATATTAAAAAACCTTTCCATCTTCAAAGCAAAGACATGTTTGACATAAGAAAATCTATTGTCTAGAAGATACATTGAAAAGTAATATAAAGTTTGTCTAAACTATTGTCCAGACAAAACCTATTTCCTCACCAACCCTTCCAACCTATATCTCAAATACATGCAGCCTGATACTGCGGTCAGGGGACAGAATGATGAGGCTGTAGGTCTCATATCATTAGAATTACCATGGCTAGAAGCTGCACTGGATTTCTCGATGAGCTGAGATCAGGCTGTTGAAGAATCACAGCTGAAGCCATGGATGGTTTATTATGCTCTGACAGCCACTACTCCCTCTGTAGAGACTATTTTTAAAATGCTGGAACTTCCTGAAAACTTTTTCTATTAACTTCAATATCTCTGATCTGTACCTCCCTCCAAATACACTGTGAAGTTGCAACCCATACAAATTACAGATACCACCACTTACTGCTACTCATCTTGTCCCAGTAAAAAGCCAGATGGAGGACTAAGCAAAAACCAAACGAAAGATAAGCACAGCTGAGAGTAAGATGATACCCAGAAATATGCAATTTAGGTGAAGCCTTTGAGTTCCTGGCAAACTGCCCATGGGAATGTTGCTTAACGTAACTTGAATGCTTCTGACTTATGGATGTTTGCAGAAAGACACCAATCATGAAGTGTTGCAGGGTCAAATTAATGGGACTAAATAATTCGAACAACGGAAGAAAAAAACAACACTGGACTTCAAATTTTACAAATGCTGTGAGTTTTCCTAGCTACAACTAAGTTATTCATGACGCTGAAAATAGTTTGAACTCATAAGTATTTACTGATTCCCAAATCAATTGTTCATTCAGTCTAAATCTTTCATAAAATAAATGAAGAAATTAGAACGTTTTAATTTGTGGAAATGAAGCAGTTCTGATTTCTTTTGATAGCCTCAGACATATAGACTAGTAAGAGATTACACAGATTTGCTGAAATGCTCAACCTTACATGTTCTACAGAAAGGGAGGAAAAACAGGAGGCTGGAGAGGAAGGAAGGGAACCTCACACGAAACAGCATCCACTTTACTTGCAAAAGTTAATTGACATTTTCTTTTTTGTTCTCTCCCCTCTCTACCCCCCCTTTTTTTTTTTCTAAATCCTCTCCAAACAGCCACTTTGTTGAGAGGCTCAAAGAACCTCCAGTCTGTATGTGAACACAGAAAAAACCCCAAAACTATGTACAGCTTGTGACAGATCCTGCCTAGACCTGAGCACAGTTCAGTTTCAATACTTTCTACATGAGTGTGGTAGGGTGTTAATCTTGTCTTCTGTGCTAAGGTTTTCTGGATTTTAGTAAGGCTTTTGATACTGTCCCTCACAACATCCTTCTGGACAAGCTCATTGGTGAGATGATCAGTGCGCCGAGTGAAGAACTGGCTGAAGGGCAGAGCTCAAAGGGTCGTAGTGAATGGGGCTACATCTGCCTGGCAACTAGTCACCAGCAGTGTTCCTCAGGGCTTACTTCTAGGGCCAGCTCTGTTCAGTATATTTATTAATAATCCAGATGCAGGAGCTGAAGGCACCATTAGCAAGTTTGCTGATGAAACCAAACAGGGAGGTGCTGTTGACTCTCTTGAGGGACAAGAGGCCTTGCAGAGGGATCTGGATAGATTGGAGCATTGGGCAATCATCAGTGGCATGAAATTTAACAAGAACAAATGCCAGATTCTAGCATCTGGGAGGTTTAGACTGGAGATTAGAAAGCTTTTCTTTATTCAGATGGTGTTCGGACACTGGATCAAGCTTCCTAGAGAGGTGGTCAATGCCCTGTGCCTGTCAGTATTTAAGAGGCGTTTGCACAACACCCTTAATGATATGCTAGATGATCACTGTTGGTCCTTTCCAACTTCAATATTCTACTGTTTGGTTTTTAACTTTTGCCTGTTAAGTTTCTTCCAAAGCTTCTGAAACCCAAAGTCCCTGGCAATATATAATTAATACAGCGTAACATTGTACTATCCCTCTTTTAGCTCCCTACCACACTTAACTAGAACTCCTTACATGCTGCTAGCTCCAGAATAATTTTTGGATCAAACAGTCCTGTAAGAATGCTATTAGAACAATATATTGGATACTTAAGCAAAACCAAAGTAAGAATTTGCCAGGAACAGCTGGCAACTAGAGGCTATACTGAAGAGAACTATTTTTCACTTGCATCTCATTGTACTGCATTGCTCGTCATTGCTGGCCTCCATCACATTTTGCCACAATGATGCATGAATTTGTCACCTCAAAATTAGACTGCTCTGAAATGGTGCAATGCCGTACAGGCCCTGCATCTGACAAGGAATGCTGAGGCTCATTTATGAGGTGGCATTGTGCCACTTGAGCACATCGGGCTCATGTTGTTTTTGTAAGTTTAAAAAGTCAAGGTTCTGATTTTAATCACTACAGCCAAATTGCTTGAGAATTACCAAAGAGACTGAGACCTGCTGGCAACTGCTCATGTAACAACTTGGCTTTGGAGATAAACTAAAAGAAACTACCAAAGGGGGTTCTCAAAGACAGGGTTTTTATTTCATTTTTTCATGTCCACTGAGAGCAGCACAGTTTAAATTCATCTGGACACACAAGGACACTCCTTCTCACTCCTTCCAACCTTTCCCAAGCTCAAGGAAAAGGATGGGCTGGAGGTTAGGGGTGACTGACTTATAAACAGTCCTTTTATCTGCATTTTATTTTACAATAAAGGGCCTATACCACAAAACAAATCCTACAGGATTACTTTAGGAACAGAGTCACATAGTGCAGATGTGCCGATCCACAGCATCACCAAGTAGCAGGTAATATCTGAATGGTTTAGACACCAGCATTACCACTAATGATTTCCAATATTGTTACATATGGGAAACACACCCAGCAACCATAACAGTATTTATGTGTGAAGAGTATATTTGTGAGGAGTTCACGAACTGTACAACTTGTGTCAAAAAGAATTCTTCTTGCAAACGCATTTCTTTTGTTTTGTTTTGGTGGGCTTTGCCTGTTGGTTGCATTCTTTTCTATTTTACAATCATTGTATATAATCCAGAGTAAAAATCACTACAACTGGATTGTGGGAAGCTGTAACTGATCACAGGTCAAAGCTGAACAAACATAAAATGCTTGTAGTTTTGCCTCATTCTTAGAGAATGACCTTATCATGCAACAAATAAACCTATTGTGCACTGCTTTGTTTTCCAAAAAAAATCCTCCATAAAAATTAAATGCAATATTACATCGCTTGGAATGTATCAGGATTTATTGCCTGTAAAAAGACAGCTAAAGGCTGTACCAGATGCTTCTTCACTAGAAAACTGAGAGAAACTAGAGCAAGACAGAGGAGGCTTTTGTCATTGCTAATGCTTCCATGTTTGTTCTCAGGAGCTTGACACCCTTAGGGAGGAAGAGGCCATTACATTACTTCCTCACCGACTTCACTAACTTACAAGGAGAATTTAAGCTGCTTGGATCACCAGCCAAACCAATGCAGGGGTGCTGTTACAGATAGCAATCCAATTCATTTTATACTAAAAGCAGCACAGGGGCAAGCAGTACCTAGTTGCTGCTGCAAAAATCTTCCACTGGGAGAGTATTTCTGAACTCCTGATCTTCTCAAAGATAGTAGGGTAATGCAGGAAAGATCAAGTATTTCACTCCTACGAATTGCTCATACACAGCCATGCCATACTGAATGAAAGAGGAAAAATGGTTATTGGTTGTTCTGCTGTCCCCATCCCACCCAGACAAATTGCAATGGAGTACAGTAAGATATCCAACATCTTCCTCACAGTGCACAGAGAAAAGAATCAAGGTAGAAGAAGCCTACTACAGGACTTTTTCACAAGCTTGATTTGTTTCACTCCTGAAAGCCCTGGTCTAGTCTGCTTTATGCTACACGGTACAGTGGTGTGCTAGTAAGCAAAGCTCAAACAAGATCAAAAGAAAAGCCAGTAGTGGAGGAGAGGTAAATGGTAATGAACAGCACAATTTTCTATGTCAAAAACATCAAAGCTTTATATTTTTGGAAAAGGACTGTTTCCTTTAAATTGTCACATACTAGAGAAAGCTACAATGGACTATCAGAATCTAAATTTCTGTGAGAACTTTTCTCCCAAAAGCACAAAGTAAATGCTTCCAGGATATTACATAACCAGGCAAATAAATGAAGCAAACTACTAATAGAGGCTAGTCTTCCAATCACTCATATTTTAAATATGAAAGGAGCAAGGAGAAAATACCAAAGCAAAGATCATTTGTCTACTAGAGCCTTTAAATATGAAACCTTAATATTAGAATATAGAAAGTGCCTACTACAAAGTTATTTCTTTGACAAGAACCACATCTGAAGAAGGATGGCCTATTAAGCAGCAAGCTCAAATACAGCCTGCTCTCAAATGTCAACAGAAAAGCAGTGTCCTTCCGCCAGGTCTATTCCCTACATACAGCCACAGATTCATATGTTAAATATAATGATAAAAATAGCCAATGAAGGTTTATCACTCCTTTTTGTCCTACGAAGGCAATGCAGTTCAGACAGAGGGAGCAGAAGTTTAGCCTTGACCGTAAGTCATCAAAATAATTTATAGCTGGTTTAATTTCTCCACATCAAGAAACAATGAGATTGCGTGGTAACAGCTCAGAGCGTAATCCAAACCCAAAAATTAGGCCTCACAGGACGAAAATTTGGCCCTCAGCAACTTCTCTTCTATTGTTTACAAGTAAAGCCCACTATAATCTCTCAATTTGCAAGGCCAGCTGCTATGAACAAAATAAAAATGCTATAGTTCTGCTCATTTTAAATTGGTTCCTTCCTGTAATCCAGAACTGATAAGAAAGAAAAGTGCTCTACTGCTGCATTCTTTTTAGAGTCACTTCTATGGAAATCCAGCTCTTACAAAATTAGTACTCCAGGACTGTACAAAAGCCAAGAAGCACTGAACTCCATATGAAAAAATTAAGCAAGCATCAACCATTTCCAAAATCTGTCTTATCAATCAGCACAAGCTGGTGAGAATGCTTATGTTATGTCCAAAACTGCCAAGGAAGTGTCAGAGATTATAGATATTCTCTGCAACATGAAAAGGAAGTGATGAGAGAAACCAAGCAAAGGCACAAAAACTGCAGCACAGGATATCACAAGAAAAGTAGATAAAGTCACTCCATTGTCAGAGACTCCTGCTCAGGCCTTTCTCTCTTCAAAACTGGGAAAACTGCAATCCATGTTTTTGCGTAAGTGTCAGCATCACAAGTCAAACCACACAGCCCCCTGTCTGAAACCAGTCTTTATTTTTTTCCCTTTTTGCTCTGAAATAATAAGTTACACTATTTTTTCTCTTACTGCTTGTACCTACAGATTAGACAATTTAATTCTTTCCACCTGTGAAAGCTAAAGAAAAGCTTTTGATAAAAATAGACAAGACTTTCTTGTAACTACACAATTCTAGGAGCTTAGCTTGAAAGAGAAAACATTATGTCCTTACTGTCACTACAAAACTGCTAGAGTGCAATATAGCCCTAAGAGAGGCATGGGTTACTTTTCAGATCACATAATTTATGGAGAGAGGAAAAAATCATGTGACACCAAGTCAAAGAAAAATCAGACTAATCTCCTACACTGATCATAAAAGACAAAGAGTTTCTTTCTTAAAGGCACACTGATACTATTTTGTTCCTGTTCCAAACACCATTCAAAGTTCAAGTGCAAATAAACGTTTGATCCCTCAGCTGCTGAACAATATTGTTCAACACTTGCAGTATAATGTATTCAAAACAGGAAGAGGAAAAAATAAAACCCAGAAAGATACATAAGCAACCAACTCACAAGACAGAACAGATTCTTACTTTATAACCCGAATAGATGAGTATCATATCTCTGATAATACACACTTAAAGCAATTTACAATGAATACCATGTTTTACTATGTATTTCACCACATTTTCTTAAGAAAAAGTTTAATGTTTCCAGTTTTAGGTTTAAGCCAAGAAAAACTCCTGTGGCAATTTTCAAGTGAGCTCTGAAAATAGTAAGTTTCAACTGCTTTAACCTTTCCCTTCTAAAGAAGTCTTCATATTGGATTACGTTTTCTAATTGCTGAGAGGGTAGAATAACATCTGGAAGGACATGAGTTGCCATTTTGAAGCTCTTCTAGGGAAAAAAAATATTACTTCAAAGCATAGAATAAGGAAAGATTAACTCAAGTGTTTTGGAATTTCATTTAAAATTAATGCCAATAAAAATAATAAAATTAATTGGAAGTGCTATAAAATAACCTTTTACTTTCTTGAGAAAAATAAACAAAGCTTTAATACATTCACATCTCTGGCATCTCTCTCCTGGTTTCTGCAACAAGGTGGCTCAAACACCCATCTGATCACACAAGAAGCATAAGCAGTATGTCTTCATAAGCTACTAAAATGCTAAACTCTTCTTCCTCCCTGACTTACCAGTTTAACTGCATGATAGAGTTATAAAGGCACAAAGAGAACTAGAAAGTTAAAAGCTAGATTTTTAGTTTTTAAAAGGACTGAAGGAAATAAACCAAATTAATTGCTAAAAATAAACATTGTTTTATATGCAGTTAACAAAATTCCTTTCTTCTGGCAATGAAAAATGAAAGCTCCTAAAGTTGGCTTTCTGAAATAACTGAAGTGTTTCAACCGCCCTCTAGTGTTAAAATTAATGCAAGGGCTAGCCAAGAGTAAGACCGATACTTGCGTATATAGCTGTAAAGCTAGAAATTAAAAAGTAGAAAGAACCTTGAAAATGAAGGTTTCTCAAGTGTTCTTTTTAAAGTACCATTCTGCCCCACAGCAGTTGGCTACATGAAATTATGGAAGCTTTTTTTACTCAGCTTCAGCCCTATATTTCTGTGAAAACTGAAAACAGTGACTAAGGAAAAGTTCTGCTTGACACTGAAGAAGGAAATTATAAGAATTTTAAGAGAGAAAAGAATCGATCATCTACTTCTGTAGCCCAAGCTCTAAGATAAGCAAACATTAAAACTAAAGGAAGAACTTTATAATTCACTTTGCATAAAATAAGCTGTTTATATATAAGCATTTAAGATGAAAAATTCTTATTTTTTCTCCTCAGGCCCCACATATGAATTTTAAATAGAGTTTAACTAGCATGCAGAACAAGGAAAACTAAGAAGGAAACCTTCTCTAAAGGTCATAAAGTCCTTTACCAGCAAATTAAATGAAATCCTGAGCACCATTAACAAAATAAGGAATAAAGTTAATATGCCAAAAAGACTAAGCACCTCAGAATATAAAGCGCTGAAAGAAGAAAGATAAATGTTCTAACACATGAACTATATAATGGGCTAAAATATGAAAATGCAGATCAAGGATTTAATGACTGGGGGGAAAAAAAGCACCACCACTTTTGGATTGTTACATCAAATTCAGCCAGTGTTACTGCTGAAGGAATCAGTGCCCAGTTTAAAGCTGGATATAATGCACACAGTTCAATGGAAATCAACAGATCCATTATTCAGGGCTGCATTTGTTGTATGCAAAGCAGAGGTTTTACTCTGAGCTAGTACTGAGCAAGTTGCTGGCAAAGCCAGTAACACTGTGATCACACTAGAACAGGGCTGTTTCTGATCTATCTAATCCAGCTGGGAGATAAGAATGATTATCTCAGTTGTAACACAGTTATAGTACATCTACTCCTCTTTCAGGACTTGGATAATACCTCCATATAATACCACAGTTGTACTACTTCAGTTAACAGTAACTGAGGATTTTCTGAACACAGTGTCTGATATTACATGTGTATTAATGTCTTTGCAAGATCAGAGACTGTCTTTACAACAATCTACCAGCAGGCCTGTCACATCATTAAAACCCGTATTACATCTAATCAAGACATGAAGTCTCAGGAAAGTCAGTTGACTGGTTTGAAACGAATGACCTTCTAGCTCTTAAACCAGGCAAGAAGAGGCTGGCAGGTCTTTGATGGGAACCTCCTTGAAGTACAAGAACAGTCTGTTCCACTACTCAGGAAAACAAGTATACACATAGGAGGTTAGCTTGGCTAAACAAGGAATACAGGACTGAGCACTAATGCAAACAGGACGTTCACAAAAAATAGAAACATGGGCAGGTTACAGAGAAGGAACACAGAAACCTTGCTTGGCACATAAAGAGTGCTGCCAGGAAAGCCAAATCTCACTTGAAATTGGCAAGGGATATCAAGGGCAACAAGAAAAGCTACATCACTAGCAAAAATGTAAATGAGGAAAACACAGACCTGCTGGGGGATGGATGATATAGCGCCAGCAGACACAGGTAAGACTGTGGTTCTTAACGTCTTCCTTGCCTTAACTTTTTCAAGGAAGGTCTTGGGCCCCTGCATCTAGAGAGGGTTCAAAGAGAATAAGGACTATCAGTAGATGAAGAAAATCGAGTGAGGCATCTCTTAAAGAATCTCAACCCATACAGGTCCTCAAGGTCCATCTCTGAAGAGCTGATTTTGAGATGGTCAGCCCACAGCATGTACTGGTGCATGAAGCAGGTATTCCTGGAACACATTTCTGGGCATATGCAGAAGCTGTTGGTGAGTGGGAACAATCAACAGGTGTACCAGTGACAAATCGTGCCCAACGAACTTGATTGCCTTTTATGATAAAACAACTGGATTTGTGGACAGTGGGACAACACTGGATGTCATTTACCTCAGGCAAGTCTTTAAAAGTCTCTCACAGTGCTCCTGTTATCCAAGTTATGGATACATTACATATGGATATATTACAGTCTGGATGGGTTGACAATTAGATAGGTAAAAACTGGTCAGAAAGATAGGCTCAAAGAATAGTGGTTCAAGTGTCACACTGTATGCTGAATGCCAGCAACACGTAGAGTACCACAGAGGTCTATCTCAAGGCGTGTCCTGTTTAACATTGTTATCAATTACCTAGAGAAGGTGACACACTACCCTCTCATCAAGCTTGCAGATGTAGAGGGTACAGTCAATACGGTCCAGAGCAGGGACCTAGAGGTCCTAGAACAGCGCATCAGGAAAGGACTTCTGCTGAGAAGGATTTGTGCATCCTAGTGAACATTAGGCTAAACAGGAGTCAGAATTATGCTTTGACAGCAGTGAAGGTTGAAAGCTTACTGGGCTGTATCCACGGGGCATACAGAGTAGGCAATGGAAGTGATCATTCTTCTTTACTGAAGACTGTACTAAATCCAGTTTTGGGCCTTCTGTACAAGAAAGATATTGATAAACTTGTGCAAGTCACACTGCAAAGACCACCAACATGCTCAGAGAGCTAAAGCACTGGACCTGTGAGGAAAGGCTGAAGAAACTGGGCTTGTTTAGCCTATGAAGTCTTTGGGGGAACGTAATAGCAGACTTTTAATTCCCAAGAGGTTACCGAGAACACAGAGCCACACTATTTATCAAGGTAAGTGAAAGGAGAATAAGAGACAATAAATTGAAGTTGCCACAGGACACTGAAAACATCACTGCACTGAAGCAGTGGAAAGTGTCTGAGAGATCATGGAATCAACACCCATGCAGATTTTCAAGAGTCACTTGGAAAAAGTCAGCATTGATACTGCTTTGACTAGGAGCTGGGCTAGATGATCCTTGGAGGTCCCTTCCAACATGAATGATTCTGCAAGTGACGTCACCTTATAACCCTAATCAAAAGGGATTCAGGGGTGTCATAGATTCAATGCCCTTTGTGACAGTAACATCACAAACATCAAAGTTACATAAAATCAAATTTGTTTAATTTTGGGTGCTCACCACTCTGAGGCAACTGCATTTATAAATGCTTTAAAAATGGTATTTGAAATTGCATTAACATCTGGCATATGCCTACTCCAGGCTTTCCTGTTCTGCATTCACAAGGAGTGCTGGCATATTTGTAGCATTGAGGAACGTTTGGGCTGCTCACCTGCAGCTTATGTGTTCAGTTGGCAGCATTTGTTTCAAGAAAATGTAAATCAGTGTCCCCACTCATTCTGCATGCTTCCTTCAGTGCAAACATACTGATATGGGTACCAAGATGTATAAGGTCATATAGAGACAAGCTTTTAACCAGGCTGGAAGCAAGTCTGGAAAGTTTCCATGACACAGATGGTTTGCTCTTAGCCTGTGTCTCACCTCTGTAGCGCCATTATCCTTACTGTATCTGCTCTATGAGAACCATCATTAGCATGAAGGTCTAACAGTTGTAGAACAGTGTCAAGTATCTCACCACAGTAGTCAGTGACGGGACCAACATTTAATGCCATTAATCTAGATTAAACCTTCATGTAAATCAAGACTAGACTCGCTGACACAAATTCTGAGAGCAGCGATAACCCAGCAAGGCCAAACTAAATTGCTGCCTGGAATGCAAAGTCTGATGTAATACTTGGCTTCGAGTTGCTCCCATGACTCTCAGTTACTCATACAGAAACAGTCTCCCACATTGCACAGCTACTTTTGTTCAGCAGTTTTGTGAAATCTGTCAAAATATTCAATGCTGTTAACACCAGTATCAGCAGTAGGCACTACATCACAGTGAGCACCCTGGATCTCTGAAGCACAGTTAAATATTTAGGAGGACAAAAGATAAACACAGTTTCAAAACAGAGAATTATGTTTATAAATATTTCATAGAAATGTCAAAGTCTGTAAAGTAGAGGAGACCAGAGCTCATCACGTACAGAAGTTTCAAAATCACTTTGCTCAGCTGCATACTTTCATGGCAGTGCTGCTGCTTTATGCACATTCTCAGCATAATATAATTCTGCTAGAAGGGCATGCTCAGATACCACAACTAACACATGTACTATCCTTTGGGAATGTGAGTCAGTACAGCATGTAACCTGGCATCCAACCACTTTTATAGAACAACTCATCTAACCAAGGGCTATTTCCCGTCGTTTTTGTTGACATTCCCACAACTGTGGGCAGACTAATTCTCTAGGGGCATGCAGCCTGTTTCCTTTCTCTCTTCTTCCTGAAACTCCCACAATGCATTCCCATTGCATGGCAGAAGTTACAGAAACAGGAGGAAAACACCTCAATTTTTGCTGAATAATAAACATGCATCCAGTTGCATGCAACAGTTTTCCTGGTACATGGTGATGCACTGATGCGCCATCATGTTCTTACAGCACCAGAAGTTCACTGACGCCTTCACAGGAAGCCTTTGGGCACTGCGGTGAGATCAGAGCTGACACACCATGATGCACAGCCTGCTGGTGCTTCACTTAAGAAAATATTAGACCACGTGCAGTCTTAAAACACCAAGTGCTATGTTCTCACAGGAATGGACAAAGAATCTCATAGCTGTCAGTAAAGAGAGAACTTGTTCCCACTTGAAAATCCCTAATTGAACTTAATGGGTAAAGAATAGACTTAAGAGCTGAAACCAAACATTTCACATCCCTCTCCAAGTAGGATTTCTTTAGTATTATATTTAGATATTTATTACCTAACTGTGCCCCCAACTGCTTTAAATGCACTAAACTCACAACCTCACTATCAACCTTGATGATGACTTCTACAGTCTATGATGATGATATGCCATATGAAAAGAAGTACGAAGTTTTCTTTCATTGTTTTTCCCAGCTTGGAGTTTCAGTGAACCTCTCCTTGTACATGACAGAAAGCAGACGTTTTCTTTAAAGGGTCTTGGAAGACTGTCAAATTAAAAGACAGGACAGCATGTATAACAACACTACATGTTTTCAATTTTAAATATTTCATATGTTTGCTCTGATTTGGTATCCATGGAACTATGGTAATGCGAAATAGAATTAATTGTACAAACTGAATTAACAGATGTTATTGTGAAACAAGAGTACACAAATGTACCTGCAGCTTTCTGTAAATTGAGTGCAGAGAACAAAAAGTGGATGAAATCACTAAACAGATCCAGTATTCCCAGTATTCTCAATGAAAACATTGAGAATTATTCTTTCTCTCTTTTACACACCTTAAGAGAGAAAATGTCTGTGGCCATACTACTTTATTTCTTTT
>JANHGB010051809.1:0-78148 GCA_026283785.1 Coracopsis vasa | reverse complement strand
GTCCCCTGATCATCCTTGTGGCCCTCCTCTGGACTTGTTCCAACAGTTCCATGTCCTTTTTGTGTTGAGGACACCAGCACTGTACACAATACTCCAAGTGAGGTCTCACGAGCTCCAGCTGTTCATGACTAAAGATCACAGGAGCACAAGCACAAGAATATCACTCATTTCATTACATAAGTTTTACTGCCGTTTACTGTTCATTTCTTAAATGGAGTGACCTGGTGTATCATGCTTGCAATTACACGCAATGCTCACAATTGCAGCTTGGGGCAGGGGAATTGTTTTAATCCTCTTGCCCCAGCAGTAAAACTTGTGCAAATGCATCTGCTACACTTTATATTTGAAGACAGTCATTTAAAAAAACAAACCAAAACTAGCAATCAAAAGCCAAAAGCAAATAAAGAAATATATAGGGTAAACACTCACTTCTGATAGCTTCTGCATATATAGGAAAGAAGCTGCCCCTGTTTAGCTCATCTTCTCATCCCACATTGTGTACATCATGTAGCAGAAGACAAGACTGGGCTTCTTGATATGATTTAATGTCAGACAAAAAATGAGAGATGGTACGGTTTAACGAACTAGCTGTCACTGTAGAAAAAAGGAACTCACAAGTGGAACTGTGCAAATAATTGTGGGTTTTTTTTCCAAAACTTAAAAAAAAAACAACCAAAGAACCCCGAAATAAAAAAAAAAATCCCAATTCAAGTCAGTCTCTTACCCAGTTGCCTGTACAAATTCCATTCCACCTTTCACTTTCTTTTAACTTATGTTCCTTGGTTATTAAAGGACTTCCTGCCAATTCTGGAGATTACAAAAGTAATAACCTTGAAAGAACCAGGTAGAAATTATTACAGATATATACTATGGGATGGGACTAGCAGCTTATACACATGTTTTGCAGTTAATGGTGTTTTCAGAGCTGTAGCTGTTAAATTCCAGTACTTTTCCTTCCCTTTGTTTCCCATCTGAATGGAAGTCCAGCACATGCTGAGAAGATAACTAAAACTAGACTTATTAGCAGGGCTTGCAAAGGAGGTAGGCCTCATTTAAACCACCAAAATGCTGTGGAATGTATCAGCAGGATGTGTTTATGCTGCCCAAGGAGATAATAGAAATTTCTGCTCGATTACAGCAATTTCTTCATGTTTTCTGAGTCATCTTAACTGACCATCCCCAGGCTGATGATCATCCCACCTAAGTTTTAACTTTCTTAGAGAGTCCATTTAGCTTAAATTGTCCTCCAGCTTCCCTCTTAAGTTAGTAGAGAGAAAGGCCATTCCAGAGAACAATTTATCCCAGAAATGTCAGAAACCCATAGCAGTTTGAAAGGAATAGCTCTAAGGAAGGACCCATAGCTATTCAGTGGCTACTTAGACATAGTTTACACTAGACAATTTAGGTTAGTTATCAAAATCAAGAGAGATAAATCGCATCCCTGGAGACAAAGCAGTGAATAAGAACTAGGAGGATTTGGGGTTAAGATTTTTAGGACAAAGACTGAAGTATCCATATTTATCATGTGTACTGTAGAAAATACATGGCAGAATACTGTTCTGGTACTGCATGATGCAGCTATGGCCCTACATACTCCATCGATTTGCCATGGTTTAGGACTATACTATGAATAACACATGGTACTGAAGAGAAACGGGCAGTATATTAAGGAAAGATTTTCTTGACACTGAGACACATAGGATTACCAAAGACACTGTGATTCCCCATGAAGAACTGTACAGAGACCCCCCTATCTAATGGCAACCCAGCTAGATCTGGAAGCAAAAGTTGTAGGATTACACCAGCACAACACTACTCTGCAGCAAATTATTTCTGCTCCTAAAACCATGATCTCAGCGGAGTTACAATGCCAAATTAGTATCCCTGTTCAACTGGCACTAATATGTGCATCTTCATATCACGTCTAGGCTACAACATGGATGGGGCTTTAATCTCTGTTACCAGGAAACCTTCATAGCTACAATTATCGTTATTATGCTATTGGTCTTGCCAGGCAGACCACACATGCATATATATATATATAGATTGGCTGCATATTATAGAGGGCGAAGAAAGAAATATGCTAGAGCCTTTTCCAAGAAACAAGAACATACCTGTGGTTCACCCATTAGAGTTTTGTCCTGTCTTCAGACGTGACTAGCAAGAAACTTTTCCATAGATCATTCCAAAGCAGTTTTTCTGTGGCACAGAATCCTTTCTTTTCCCTGTCAAAACTGATCCTGAACTTTTTCAATGACAATGCACTTCCAGGCCTTCAGCTTCACTAATGGAGCTGAATTCACAGTAGGCTAGGAACATCCCTTTTAGCTTCTGCTCCATTTGAGAACAAGATTCTGTATAGAGCCTGCAGCTTAATTTATGTCTGGATTGTGACAATTTTGTCCATTCCAGTACTGCTGCATTGTTATTCACAGTATTCATACCACCTAACTTCAGACCTCTGTAATGAGTGCTTTAATGGGCAATGGGAGAGAAACAGGCACTTGTTATAGTTTTCTCAATGTAAGATGGATGTCTAAAATAACACAAGTTTAAGTCCTGTACTAAGTGTCTTTTAAGTACTTATTTTGATCTATTGACTATAAACAGATACATATTTCATTTGAATTTCTTGACTTGCCTGACAATGCCACTGCCTTTCAACATTTTTCAAAGGAAGGACAGGAGAAGTAGGACTAGTTAACTAGGACCACAAGTTAAAGATTAATTTGACAGTAAGTCAAATCATGAACCACAAAATCACCAATGAGTCCTAATCACTCCTATTTCTATTTAAGTTCTCTGTGTTTGCTATTATCATACTTTGCCTCATTCCAGACTAGTGCATTTGAGGCACTATAAGCATTAAATCAGAGGACCAAATTCACAGAGCACTCAAGGAACTCCCTCACCATTTGAGAGAGCATCAAATTCAGAGGACAAGTCAGGAATATAAAGTTCCAACTGTGGAAAGCAAGACAAGTAACAGGCTGGGAAAAACCTATCATGCCAATCTACAACTGGAGAAATGTTCTACACTTTATCAGCAGGGCTCTTTCTATCATGGGATTTCTCTGAGTAGCATACTTCCCAGCTGTGACCCTGAACAATATCAGTTAAAACTGGTTAGTGCATCCCAGATCAAGCCAGAAGAATGTGTATGGCCCTTGGAGTTACAGCTAGGTCAGACAGAAGCTCGCTAGGAAGCAGAAGACAGCTGGGAGATTCTCTTTGCCAGTGCATGCATGTGGAAAGCATGAATGTGCAGGCTGATGCCTGCCTGTCTTTTGAGGTCACACAGGCCTAAGTAGATCCACTACAGTTAAGTACATGGATGGCATGAAAGCCTACATATCAAAACATCCCATGGTAAAAATCACAGTCCAGATTTTTTCAGGTAATCACGACATTTAGCATTACCTAAGCAGTATAACAGAGCCAGATCCTTGAGGTAGGATTTGTCTCATAAAATGTAGATGACTACAGTGTAAATATTTATAACTGAGATGGTCACCCTTACTCCCATATATGTCCGTAGAGAAAAAAAGGTATCATCTAATCTTAACTGAATTATGTCTTAAGTCTACTTATCAGATATTCAGAGCTACAAATGAGCAAGCTGATTTGCTCATTTGTGGTGCAGATGCATTTGCAGGTTTCAACATTTAATTAGATTAATTCCATACTAAGTGTACTTGAACCAGGAAACTGCCATTAAGTATCTGAGCAACTCCTGTGCCATTCTTTCCTAACACCAGGGATGGGAACATGTTAGCAGAGTCTAGAAGAAAAAAAAAATTAAAAAGAATGCATATGGATCAGTAATGAGCTTCATCCATTCTTATCTGGCAGAATCCGCCTTGAGAACTGCTGACAGCTAGAAGAGGGTTCAGCAGGAACTGAGGCAGCTCTGCACTAGAACAGGGACAAAAACTCATATAAGGGAGATTGTAAACACTGATGTAGCCTGGCTACGCTGCCTGGAGAAGTTAAATACGAAGTTATCATTCCTTTCTTTTCTGCCTTTTACTTTCATTATTTCCCCTTATCACTTTAATTCCCACTCTAGAGTGAAGGAGTCAGATTCTGGTTCCTGCTGAGATTTCTTTTTTTTCAAATTCTCTTTTTCATTCAGGCTGTAGGTGATGGTCAAACGGGGATGGAGACACAGGGTCAGCACACACCCCTTATTTCTTTTTATATAAAGGCTCATGAAGAATTTAAAACATTTAAGAAGAAGCCATCATAAAACTCATGGAGAAAAACAGAAAATCTCAAGGCAACCATTGTCTCTGAAGCATTATATGCATTACACAGCAGCAGAAAGAGAGAAAACACGGCTGTGAAAAATAAAACAGTAATGAGCATAACATCTGGGCATGAGAGGTAGACAGGGAGGGAAAGAGGAAAACATCAGAGCCCTGACAATTCAGGGCTGTATGCTTTCCATAATACAGTGCCAGCCTTGTTCTTCAAGACCTATGGTTGCAGTTGCAGAATCAACAATGTGCTTGTGTTGGATCTTACCCAGAGAGGCTCTGGGGAACCATTTAGTTTATGTCTGTGTACACAGATGCTGAACACAGCAAGGGGGCAAACCTAATGCAGGAGAGTTGAATTATTGCAAAATGTAGGAACCCATAAAATGTTGTTCTTTTGACATTTCTCTCCATGCAATACTTATAGGGAGGAGAAATAGTGCAAGAGACAAGCTCTAAACAGCAGCAGAGATCCTACTATTACGATTATGTTTTTTTGCATCATGTGGGCACCCTGGAGTAGGATTCATGATCTATAGCATTATTGCTCTAGATGTGATACAAATATAGATCACAAAGACTGTTCATGCCCCAGATCCAAGTTTTATACATGATTGATTGACTTTGTGTCACCTGCAACAGAAGAATGTGGAGCTACCTTGCTTCCAGGGTTACTGTAGTTCAGCTAAATTCATGGACTATTTTTTTAAGCCACAGTAACTTGAACTTGTGCCTGAGTTTCTACAGACTCCCTAAAACCTAAAAATCCACAATCCCATTTTATACCTTGCAGCCCCTCTGAGGAGAAATAAATCCTCGAGGCAAAAAAAAAAAAAAAACAAAACCAAAACCAAAAACAATATATTGAATTGGCCTATGGAAATTTGAAAGCAGAAGTAGTCAAAAGAAGGAAGAGGCAGTTTTGTGTTTCTCCGTGCTCTTGAATAAACAGTTTACTCAGCAGCCAGGAGGGATTTCTTCCTTCTCTCAGCTGTTTCTGACAAGCAACGGAGTTATTTTCTATGTTTCTCTTTCTTTGAAGGAAACAGACTAATAATGTATTTCTCCACTATCTGCCATCATTAGTAAGTCTTAGTGCTACAGATGAATAACAAAAAATCCAAATGTTGGGCAATTTTCACTTCTCCCAAGTGAAAAATAGCTTGTCTGCAGCAGGTAAAAATCGAGAGGAATCAACGCGCTGCACATATGACTGCTTAATTTATGAGCAGCTACTACCTCTGCAGGGAGTCTTGTAATGAAACTTCTCCAAACAATACCTGATAATGTAACCTGAAAGCCAAGATCAGCTGTGGTGAAAAATGAACAGACAAGGAACAAAAGTGCTTTTGATGTTTTCCCAAATACTATATAGTATTACACATGTGAATCCATCACATGTGGAGTATCCCATATTGATGCACATCTTATTAGCAGCCAGCAAAAAGATGTCATTCAAAACAAACAGGGCAAGTAGTATAAGAAGATGGTAAAGCTCTGTTGATGTCCCATCCTTTAACTGTGGAGATAAGGCTTTGCTGGGAATGAGGGTGGCAGGATATGGCTTGAAACAAGTATCATGTAATGAAAGATGAGTCTGGAAGATCAGAAAATAAGGGGATAGAGTGGAATGCTATAGTTGCAGAGGTGAAATTAAATAAAATGTAAAAACTGTCTAGAGTAATTTAAAAAAAGGTAGAGAGAAAGGGCAACAAACAGAATCCATGAAATAAAATGGTTTTCAAACCAGAAATATGCCAGAATTATTCACTGGAAAACAAATGTCTTTGAGAGGATGTGACTTTTTACTCAAAGCCACATAAACTATGGAACTCATTGCAGCAGGATGTGAACAACTAAAGTATACATAGTGATCCTGGGACAACAGAATGAAGAGCAGCTGATTTCTGCTGCTGAGTTAGTGCTTGAAAGGATTCACTCCCTGTCTGCCTGCCTGCATGCCTGATACATTTTAATCACACTGAGATACAAAAGCCTTTCCAATGGCTCCGGACCTCCTTTTTCTCTGAGCTGTGCTTTTTGAATGTGGAACAGGCAGAGGGGAGGAGTTAGATATGAATAGTCTCAAACTACAAGGGTTATTCTGGATTTGAGTGAAGAGCTAGCTGGTGAAATAGTCTCTTTTGACCTGGGAAAATCTGCGAATTCTTGAATAAAAATAATAGTCATTGCATAATCATTAGAAGTAGGGCTCACGATCAGCTTCTGACATCATTCTGGGAGTAGGGGAGGAGAAACAATTTTTTCCCCCTTTTTCCCCTTGCTTATGCCACTTCTAGACCAGGGAAGAATTGGGAAGTTCTTCTGTACTGTGTAGAGAGGGTCTCAAAAACACATCCTTGGAGCTGAAATGAACTGCCTGACATATATGATTTCTTCAGTTCCACCAAACCACACAGTTCATTTGCTCAAAGCTGTGAAGCAGAAGAAAAATGACCTTATATATGAGATGAAGAGCAGGATGGATATGAGATAAACATTCTCTGATGGAAATACTCCTAGAAGCTAAAATGCAGGAATGGCTTGCTTCAGAGGATGCTCTGCTAACACAGATATCTTCATTCTGCCCCTTCTTGCTTCTGGGGTAAAATATGTGGTGAAGAAAACGGGAGAGAAAGCTCTCCTTTTTTATCATACACACAATGCGTTTTATCTGCTTTTCTCTGCAGTTCTAGTAATTCTAGTCACAATAGAAGCAGCTTGGACAGGACTCAGAAAGCAGACCCTGATTTCCAATTAGTTTCTTTGTAATTCTTTGCCCTTTTCTCACTGGTGTTGGCCACAGGCAGCTCCTGCTGCAGTCAGTGAGAAATGAGGCAGGATATTAAACTATTAACTTCTTCTTTGCTTGCTGCCTCAGTTCCTTATCTTAGCCATAGCACAAGTATTCTTCATCAAGATTATGGTCATCACAATGTTAATCCCTGTAAATGTCTTCAGATCATGTGAGAGAGGCACAAATTATTACTGAGCTGAGGAGGGAATGAGCTGTTACAGAACAGACCAATGATGCACTTAGTCTTATGTCCAGTCCCCAAAAGCTGTTACCACCTGCTCCAGCAGAAGACACAAACACTATCAAGGGCTATCCGGACATGCTGTTTCTTTTTTCTTTTTTCCTTCTTAGATTAATTTTGTAGACATATATCACTGCATCACCTAAGGCACAGAAGCAAATTCCTGACCTTTGATAATAACCAGCAATTGTTCTGGTACATCCTCATTGATTGATTTTTTTGTCCTTATAATGTTTCTCTAAGCTTATTCAGCTGCAGTGATTGCACCTCTTACCGTACGATGTTTGCATTGACATTGCCGAAAACCCCTGCAGACACGACAGGAAATGTTTAGAAACCATCAGTTCAATGTACACGGTCTATTGCAAGCTGAAACTCACCTGGAGAAGAGTCATTGAGAGGGTTCAGGGCAGCTGCCCTCCGTATCTTCTCCAGACAAGTCTCCTGCTCCTTTTTAATGATGCAGTTGGAATGGGTTGCTGTAACCTGAAATGTGGGGAAAAATGTGGAAAAAGAACAATTATAAATTTCAAACTGTTAGTGAGCTTATCGGGCAACAACAGTATGTTCTGAGGTCCCATTTCAAAAAGCAAAAAGAAAACATCCTTAGAAGATGAGAAAAAATGCAACAATTATTAATTTATCCCCCTCCCCTGCCCCCAGCAGTCTTATGGCCAAACCATGGAATTATAATTCTTATAAATTGTTTGGGCTTTTTATGTTGTTCTCCCTGTCAAGTAATTTCTAATGTGTTTGCTTTATTTTACTGCATTCCTTCTTCATATAAAGCTGAAGCAAATGTACCTCTAAATAGAGAAATAACTAAAAGAGGAATCAGAAATCAACTGAGGCTCAGTTTGATCTTGCACCAGTTTCTCATGAACCTTGCACAATCCATTAACCTCACCCAGGATTCAAAACTACATCAAAAGCTCTTTCTCCCAGTCTTTTACCCTGTCCGTTCCTTAATGTTTCCTTCTTCCTTTATTCCCAGTGAATACAAGGCAACTTTCTTGCCAAAAGAGAATGCAATGCCAACTGAACAGAGATGGCTTGATCCAAGATCCAAACATTTTCTTTTTTTCTCTAAAGCAGCCCACCATAAGAAAGAAAAAAACAAAAACAAAAAACAAATGGTGGGGAAGAAAAATAAAAGATAAGTTATCTCATAAGAGGAACATTGCAACCAACAGAATGCAGACAATCCCAAAGAGGCAATAAAAAAAGAATGTGATCCATTCCCAGAAATCAATACAAGATTTCATTCCTATTGCAGACAGTGGCCAGGGAATATCAGTTTAAGGGAATATCATTTCAAGGGCAATACTACCTCAGGTTTTATTAGATCATTTTATAGGGGCACTACTAAGGTTCAAATTACACTCTGTGAAAAGCACCGTGAAAATCAGTGCATTGGTTGAAGATGGAAAAGGTCATCCTGGTGCACTGAAGCAATTTTTCTGCTTCATATTTCATATTTCCCATCCCATATTTCCCATCCCATTTCCTTTGCTCTTGACAATAGAGAACTACAGAGGAAGCAGAGTATATCTGTCAAGTGGTCTGGTTTCCCTTACGTGCTAAGTAGGAACAAAAAACCAGGTAAAGCAATACTTGAATTCAACCTTCCTCAGTTAATTTTCAAGCCCCAGCTTCACTGTTCAGCTTTACTTCCCTCACATCCCAGTAAAGGGAATGGAGTGAACAGGTTGGGTCATTAATGCATCGAACTGCCACCACACACCCAATATGCACTTAAAGTAAATTTTAAGGCATGTGTAATCAGTTTGGTGGAGCTTGTGTTGCACTTTTTTGTGTGATAGGAGATACTGAGCCATTGTACACTTTTGATCTTGTAATACTACAAGCCACCAACCCTATATCAAAGATAGACAGGGTTTCCTAATGAACCTCTACTGGAAAGCTTTACTCAGCATTTGTAGGAACTGATAATGCTATGCAGTTTCATCTCCAAGATCCCAGTGATGAATTTCAGCTATTTTCCTCATGGGATACACCAGGCATAACCATATTAGATTTGTTTATCTTCAAAACAAACATTGTTCTGCTCTAAGGGCTCCCAAGAGCCTGGAAAATATATATTGTCACAGATCTCTAGGATCTCCCAAGAACATAAGGGCTTTTGCTACATCATCCCCTAAACCCTAATGAAGACTGAGAAAATTGCATTGGCTGACATTCAAGTTCTTAGAATACCTTTTAAAAAGATAAAAGAGAAATAACAAGTAAATAAGGGTTCTGCTGCTGGCACTGGTTCACTCTCCACAGTTGCTCATATCTGAAAGGATTGTCCAGGGACTGTCTCAGTAGATGAATGTGACAGTTTCTATACAGTTCAGCATATGCAGATTAGAAAAGTTGTCAATTAGTAGTAGTAGTAGTAACAATAATAAAAAAAACTGAAATATTTTCCATGCAAGTAGGATAGGAATAAAAAAAGGTAAAGTTTCTTCACCCACTTGTTGTTTACCTGAACTCTTTTCAGCTTGATATTGTGTATGTTGTTATAGGAATTCAAAACATATATATATATACATATGTATTTATGCAAAATCTATCAAAGGATACTAAACAACAAAAAGCTCAGCACGCCCAGATTTTTCAATGGGGTAATCATAGACCTTTGAGAGGAAGGTTTAGATTCAGTCTATAGTGAAAAGACAAAAGAGTGTGATTTATCCTTGTTATTTTCCGTGTTTTCTTTAGTAGAGGCAAAGCAAAACCAGGACCTGATTCATTATGAGGAAAGCCTAAGGTTAAAAGCTGATTTTATTGTTTTTCCTTGTAGGCAGTCAGATCTCTCTGACTAAACTGACTAAATTTAGTCAATTATATCCGAGCAAGTGTGGGTCAGGATGTATTTGAAATGCAGACTGCTGGGCGCAGAGAGAGCACTACAGCAATGTGCTTCACCTGCCCCTGTAGCCTTACTTAAGCTTTCACTATTGGCAGAGTATTTTGATGTGACTTTCCATAACCATTTTTATGCCATTTTGTAGCAGTCTTCACCAACAGATTAAATATATATATATATAAAAATATTGGGGAACATGGAAACTGAGACAGAAAGCAAAGAAAGGGAAGAAACATTAACCTCAGAGCCAGAGGAGAGAGTAGAAACTGCCTGTCATCTCCACTAATAAGAAGCTGCATCTGAGAAAATAAAACCAGGTTTGGCTTGTGAATAACAAAAAGTTTCTCTGTTGAATGCAGAGACTCTTTAATGTTATCATGTTTTCCTGAAAGAATCCACATGTTTCATGTTTCTCCATTAACTATGCACTGGTAGAGCCTTTAATTTGTTGAGTCAGTCTTCAACAACTGAACAGCAGAGAAGAAATCAAATGGAAGTATAAGCTTGAACTTCATGGCCTCCTGATTTCATTTCTTTTGCCTCAAGGACATTTGCAATTTCCTGAGTTCAGTAGACAGTCTAGTTTCAGTTTCCCAGAAGATATCAGTGATACGTGCAGTCAAAGAATACTTTGACACGTACTAGAAAAATCAAGAAACCAAGTGAATAGTGCATGAAATTCAACCTTTTTAAAAAATTATTACTCTCCATGGAGTGAAGGAGTTTGACTCACACCAGGCATATATTTGTACAGGTACAAATACAGTAAATACAAGCAATGTCTGTTTAGTTTTGAGAGAAAACAGACAAAAGTAGGCAGCTACCACACTACAGATGTACAACAAATTAAGAGGGTTTGTTTTCCTTTTATTAAAGTGGCCACCACTAAAATAAACTGGAATCTGCGGTGTGTAACTTGTACCATTTAACTCTTTGTTGTTCCCTTGACATTTTGGTAATATTAAGACCAATCATGTTATTATGTTATAGCCTACATACAGTCTCTCACACATTTTCTCAAGGTGTTGCTTTAGTGTGATCTGTTCCATTAAGAAAGCCATAGTTAGTACATAAAACGGAACAGAGAACCAGGTGAACACACCTGTTCTGCTTCCAGACCTGCTCTAGCTGTATGTGAAGTCAGATTAGCAAATTCTGGAGTCATGTGTTTAAACAAGGCATTGCTTAAATATATGGATGCTCCAGGGAAGGAACCATGTAGGAAGAATTGTGCAGATCAGAAAAGTTCCACATGCTTCCTTGGTCATGGAAATAAAGACATGTTGCCAGCTTATTTCAGCAGAAAATTTAAATAAACTTGCTTTCTTCTTGTTTTAGTTCAAGTATATCAAACACTGGGAATAGGGTAACTTCAAGGACAACTTCTTTCTTTCCTCAAGATTTCTACATTGGAAAGACAACACAAGCTGTCTGATTTGGTGCATAAAGGTCTATAGAGCACAGAAACAGCTCTGCACCTCTTCCCAAGATGTACCACAAACTGTGCTTCACATTAAGCATGGTGTGGTACAAGCCAGTGACATTGTGCCTTGGACCCTCATGTACAGGAAACCTGCAAATAGGGAGAGAATAGCCTTAATAATACATCCAAGGAGCACAAAGCAAGGCTGTGAATAGACGCCAGAGAGAGCAGGACTGGACCACATTAGGAAGGTGCTTCCTAACCACTTGCACTAAGGAACAAAGGATATGAATTTAAACATAACATTCTGGTTATGCAGCTGCCCTGAGTTATGCACTGTGTCTATAACAGTAATATACAGCTGAACCCAAAGTGAGCATGTCAGAAGACTAGGCACAAAAGTCTAGACCATGTGTCTAGATGTGCCTTAGTGTATCTTACTTGACCTCCAGCTGCAGCTGCTTGCATGGGCCTTTATGTTTGCCCTTTGTCAGAATATTTTGGACACTGTAGGGTATCTCTAATGGCAAAAGACATCTATGGTTTGCCACTTAAATCATTTCCTCAGTTATAGCAAGTAGATAAAGGTCTTCTTGGAGGAAAACCAGGACATTTTCTATGAATTGGACATTATCCCTGTGCCATGTTCCTAGTCACTGATAAAGACTTGTGCATAGGAAAGGTGGTTGGGTGTCTGGAAGGATTTGGAAATTTTTTAACACATCAAAGCTGGTTATTGAAAGAGGTCTCAGTGTTATTCAAATTAATCATCTTGTGGACCAACAGTGCAGAGAAGTCTACCCAAGAAACCTGAACTGTCTTTGACTACAATCAGTTATTAAAAAAATACTGTTCTTCTCATTTTATTCTCTGTAAGAATATTCACAATTGCTTTAAAATATGAGTTCCCTGTACAATTTAGTAAGAAAAGCCACCAGTATTCTTGAGAAACTCCAGGATCAATATATTTTGAAGAGATAGTAAAGATGTGATAATGAACTCTGCAATTCACTTGGCATTTTCATTTCTACAAAGACCTTATCAAATATGGCAATTCAGTACCATTAGCTGTTCTTTCCTCTTCTGTATTTATGCGTTATGCCTGTTGAGTCCTGATTTCTTTTTTTTTTCTTTTCAAAATGAGTATTTCCACTCCATTCAGGGTATGTCATATCAGGCACCATGACAATAAGGAGAGGGATAAAGAAATACAGACAAGAAAAAGCAAAGAAACAACAACAAAACCCTTCAATAAATCCCTCACGGACAATATTTTACATCAACATAGAGAAGAAATACAGTCTGATTCCCTTTTTTGTCTAATTGTTGTCTCTAAAGTAACGCAAGACAGGAGTTTAATCTGCTAGATATACTAGATCACTCACTTTATACTGAATTACACGTTTTATTAATTCTATTATGACTTTCAGTTTTAAAAAGTTAGCTCAAAACACGAAACATTATTATGTGAGCATTGCCAAAAAAAGCTTACTTTGTCATGGAAACCACACTACTAAAGATAATCCCTCTCCTTATCAAGCAGTGATTCAACCGGTCAAACCAGGGCCAAGACTTGGAAAATGCGTTAAAAATAGAGGTGTTTGGGAAGGAGCTCTGATTATCTGGATTTTTCAGAACTGATTTACATCGCTACTGGTACCCACAACACTGCCTTGGCAGTCGAACAAATTGTTGTCTCCAACAAGGAAGGTCTTACATTGTCACTTGATTGCGTTTTTGTCTGCCTGTGTAAATGGCACTCAAACAAGTGTGATTTCAAAACACTTCAGACTAAGTGAAAGGGTGAAACGATTAGAAACTTATTCAAATCAAAGCACAACTGTACAATCTGCAGCATAGTCTTGATACCATGTTTTAAGCAAATTGTGCAGACAAACCCCTGACAAACAGAGCACACTGCCAAAAACTGCACTGATCCCTTTCAAACTGGCTTACATGAATTTAAGATATGGTTGCTTTATAACACCGATGGCTCCTGGAGAGATGCATGTTTCACTGCAGATTAGAAAATAGCAGCAGCATAATCAACAGTTCCCTTCACTCAGTGGATACCTTCTGAAGTGGTAACTCTGAACAAAAGATGTGTTATGCAACATGGGATAAACCTATTTTGAGTTTGCCTTAACTGGCTTTTTATCTTGAAAATCAGTTGAAAACCATCTTTTTGAGCATGCTCAGTATAGTTGATGACTTCCACAGGAACTAATATCTTGAGTTTAACCAACATATAAGTTTATTCTATCTCCAATAATGGGCAATACCAAGCAATGTTTCTCAAACCTTTGTACTGGCAGGATTAAACCACTCATTGGAAAAGTATTTAAAAATCTTTTTAGACATACTGTGCTTGAGATGAAATTAATTCTGATTGTTGATTGCATTACATAAAATGGCTTTCTCCCACTGTTCCTAAGAATTTCTCCTCCAATGATAAAAAATAGTATGGCTCAAAGTAACGCACAGAAACCCAGAATAACAGAATGGTTTTGTTTGGAAAGGACCTTAATGCTTATCCAGTTCTAAACCCCCTGCCATGGGCAGGGACAGCTTCCACTAGACCAGGTTGCTCGAAGCCCCATCCAACCTGGCCTTGAACACTTCCAGGGATGGGACAGCCACAGCTTCTCTGAGCAACCTGTTTCAATGTCTCACCACCCTCACAGTAAAGAGGTTCTTCCTAATATCTAATCTAAACCCGTCCTCTTTCAGCTTGCCCCTTGTCCTATCCCTATATGCCCTTAAAGTCCCTATACATATTTCTTGCTAGATGTCTTCCTTCTTCATTCCTCAGAGATCAACCTAGGCCTGAAAAGCTGACAGTCTATTAACAGCATTTAAAGCTTCAGTCCCTCATACACCTTTGCCTTCATCCAGACATCTTTGTCTCTGGTGGCTGTGAGACTATGGCAAGTATCTATCTGTGACATGCGTCTTTCACACAGAATCATGGAATCACAGGACAGGTCAGGTTGGAAAGGATTTCCAGAAGACTTCAGCTCGACCTCCCACTCCAAGTAGGGTCAGCAATGGGATGAGACTAGGTTTCTCAGGACTTTTTACATCTGATTTTTTAGAAAACTCCAAGAATGGAGACTGAACAACTTCTGTGCAACTTATTCCAATGCTCACTTATCCTCAGGGTAAAGAGGCCTCTCACTACTGTGAACCTCCCGTGTTTCAACTTATGCCCATAGCCCACTGTTTTCCTGCCATGCACCACGATGAAAAGCCTGGCTCTTTCTTCTTGGTGATCTCCTCATAGATATTGTAAGGCTGCCACAAGATTGCCTCCAAAGTTTCCCTCCTTCCACCAGCTAAACAAGTTCATTTTCCTCATCCTCTCCTTACAGGCTATCTTGATGTCCTTCTTCTGAACTCGCTACAGTTGACTGACATCTTCAATATACTGAGGAGCCTAAAACTGGATGCAATATTCTAGAAGTGGTGCAGCAAGTGCTGAGTGGAGGGGGATAAACACTTCCTGTATCTATTGGCTTTCATCTTGTTAGTACAGCTCAGGACACTGCTGGCCTTAATCTGCTTTTCTCAGGACCTATGTAAAGTGTGCAGAGTCAGGGCTACCAACTAGCCTTGCATGGTTTATCACAGCAAAAAAAAAACCCAAAAAAACTCTCATGATGAGTTTCACTGAGCAAAGGCTGAGGAAATCTGTGCTAACATAAGACTTCTCTCACTGTGGGGACACTGGGAATCAGAGAAGCTTTTAGGAGTTCTGCATTTGTCGTGCTGCTGGATGTCACATTCATTTGCAAGGCAAGTTCTTGTTATTACTCATTATTATTTGCCCATTTATACTTCATTACATTTAAACAAAACCTTGAAGAGAAAAGGTCTTAGACAGGAAATTTGTTTTGTGCAGGCTCCCAGCAAGTTCAATAGGAACTGCATCTGAGTCACACTTGGAACAGAAATGCGTGATGAACAGCTACAGGAGGCTGCAGAAACACTTTCTCCACACACACACACACACACATATACCCTACCCAAGGGAGAAAGCTTTAATTAATCTACTAATTAAATTAAAGCTATTTACCCTCAACTATCACACACATTACTCCTTTCCACTCCTCCCCACAGGCGGCTCCAGCAAGTGCGTAGTGCTACAGCTCTCACTCTAATATTCCCCAAAGGGACTTTGGGACTGGGGAAAATACTGAAGAATGGAGGAAAAGAGCTCATTATAATAGTGGTAATGGGAAGTGCTCGAGCTCATTCTCAACTTCCCTCCTTTCAATGCTAGGAGACATTGTTTTAGATATTGTGCCAAAGTGGAGAGAAAAAAAACAAACTCACAACCAAATAAACCCACTCAAATCCCACAAGGAATCAAATCTTTACACAAAAGACTGTGCCTAGAGTAGTTTCCTCAACAAAAACTTCTTTCTCCTTCCTGTTTCTAGAGGCATTTGCCCCTATGTAACTGTAAAAACTCAAGGAGGAGAATAAAGTACATATTCATGAAGAAGGGAGCAGACTGAATGGTGTGTCAGAGCACCAATGCGGTGAGATAAGTCAGTGTGAAGTTCAGCAGAGGGGATTAGAAACGAGGAGAGGCAATGTAAGAAAACATCTTAATGATCATCGGTGAGTACATAGAAAAAAAAAACCAAAACCAAAACCAACAGCAACAAATTACCACAGAAAGAGAAGAGTCATTTCAAGAGGCATTTATAAGCCATTTTAGTGTCCTTGGATCCTGCCTGGGACGAAAGTACAGCAGTGGCTGTTAGGAGAGTGCTGGTAGAGTCATGGTGCGTGAGCTGCCTTATTCCTCCTATGTCCCAGCCTGCGACTGTGAAGACTATAATGTAGCTGCGCTTTCCCATGTGTTGGCTACATTCACAGCCATTTAGTATGTGTACAAATGCAAAATACAGTATAAAATGTTGCACTGATCAATTGCGGAACTGAGGTGTCATTCAAGTAATCCAGTACAGGGATTACTTGGAAAGTTTTTAACTCTGCTTAAAGACATCATTGTAAACTATTTCACTATTTTGGAATTAAAACTTAAAAGGTGATGCAAATCTGCTCAATGGGGAAAAAAAAAGGAAAATAAAAGTCTAGATATATGAACATACTTGAGGAGGATGAAACTAGATATTGAAACAACTGAGCTTTCAACATGATAGAAAATTCCAAAATTTTACTATATAAAGTTATTAACCACTGTAATCCTTCAGTCTGGGTTTATACCACAGAGAATGATACTAATGCTACTTTCATTAGGTGATCTAACAAAACAGGGCTCCTATTCCTATGATTCTCTGCCTAATGATAGGTAACTTCTCTCTGTATTTAGGACTGCATAGATTCTGCACTGCTGAGAAGCAACATCAGACACTCCTCTCACAGCCAGTTAATGTTTTGGACACCCAATGTTGGTCAATATTTACAGTCTAAGTTATCTGAGCGAAAAACATTGTATGGTGAAAGACTTGCAGTGCCAGTGCTTGTTTCTAGGTGCAGATATTGCACTAATGATTCCCATCCCCACCCTACCCCTTAGAAACTGCATTTTTTTTCCAACTCAAGCATCCCAGAATTTATAGGCCAGCAGAAGTATTGCACTATCGTTGGGCACATGGTTTAATCACGGCTGATCACACCAGTATTTAAATATTGGGCAAGAGCTCTTTAACAGTAACATTTAAATGTAATTCTCAGTAAACATAATCTCTGGGAATATGCAGTTATATCATGATAGTGAATAGGTAAATCCTAGGTAGACAAATAATCATCAAAGGGATGATCAGTTCCACCAACACAATTCCCTCCACTGATGCAGCAGACGGTATTTTGTATTTTTGTGATGCATAGTAACTTAGCCACATGCAACATTTCTGTCTTGGGCATTTGTAAGCTTTAAAATGATATCTGTTTAAAGAGGCACTACATATCACTGAACGCTAAGAAGCCTCATTAACTGTTGTATAGTATTTATCTCATTAAAGGAATCAACTTCTCAACTAACGTATGTTGACAATTAATGACTTACAATAGGAGATTTGGCCTTTGTCTTTAACCCTAATTTTCAGAACCTGAGAACATACAGCTCTAAAGTAGGACCATGCCTTATGGTTTGAATGCAGTTCAAATGTGCCTGAACTCAAGAATATGCAGTGAAGAGGTGATGGAGTATGATTTGGGAGCTCAATCCCCATTCCTTATATTTCAAAGAACAAATTAAAACATATAGCTTTCATATACAAAAGAAATGCACATACCCAACCTCACTATCAGTAGGGACCCATGTATTAGCCACAGTAAAACCACAACAGGCAGACAGCAATAACCGACATTTTCACAGCATCTTGAGAGGTACGGAAACACAATCACACCCAATCCCCTTCTTAAATCACAAGAGCTGAACTGTAGAACGTCTTAGATGAGTTGTGACATGTGGTGGGATTTTGGTTTTGCACACTATAAAAAATCCAGACCCACCAACCTAAATTCATTTCCAAAGGATTTGAGAGCAGCACCTGTATAAAAGGAGAGACGGAGATAGGAACCAGCAAGGTGTGATGAAATCTCCAATCCACATCACACACTGGGAAGGATATGCAGCAATGCTGCATACTAACAGTGGGCCAGCTATAGCCTTTATACAACCCAGTATACCTTTCCTGTTAGAAACAAAACACACATAACCCTGCTTGTTTTTTTTTATTTTACATTGTTGATAGGATAGGATCCCCAAAAGTTGAGATGGTGTTTTGGATATGTAACACACTGTGTAAAAGTTTTGGGCATCAAACAGTGTATTTAACATCAGTTCTAGCTGCAGATGTGTCACATGTATGGCTCCCTTTTTCTCCTTCCTAAAGTTTTCTCTTATTTTTTTTCCCTTTCCTAACATTTTACATGCTAATATTATTATTTACTAGTTGCTGCATCAAGAATATTCTACCATTATAACCTCTAACTCAAAGTTCTTATGAACCATGATGTAAGAATGCTACCATCTCCTGCAAAAAGTGGGATACCTATCCCTTCATGATTCCTTATTCAAATGCTTCATGTGGCTTGAGGATATATAAACTGCCCAGAAACTGCCCATGAGACAATCATGCTTACAGGAGATATGTGGGACCTAGCCTCTGCTCTTCTCACTGCTCTGTTAGCAGCATAAAACACATGAAGCAATGAATTTCTCACATGTGCACTGCTCATGAGGTATTCTTAGAAAATCCTATCAGTGACTACACTATACTTCATGAGCTGAATCACAAGGAGGTTTCAAGAAATTCAGAAATATGATGTATTACAAAATATCTGCAAAATTACTAGAAAACAAAACATCAAAACACAGTGCCAGATTGCATACCCTATCTCAAATTCCTATTTTACTTTTATATCACTGCAGGGTATGATTTGATTTAAGGAGGGACAACATGCAGTAATAGAGATGGCCTTCTTCTAAGAACAGATCTCCCCCTTAAAGGTGACTTCATTCCAAATAAACCAGCAGGACTTGGATGCATTTCAGACCCTGACAGATAAGCCACAGGTCTCACTTTCAGAGTCTTGTCATGACCCAGATTCTGCTCCAGCATTTTCTGCTCTACTGCTTTACAGAAATGTGCCCAGATAAGGGACATCTCACTGAATATGGACAGATTCGGGATGCATTTTATTATCCTCATGATATAGCTCCTGTTCTCAGAAGGCATCTAAAGTGTTAAGCCAGTCACCTGGGTTGGTAGGTACAAAGGCATTCTTGATGTAGAGCTTGGTGGCACAGGGGCTCTGTCCGAGGGTAACAAATGCTTCAGCTGAGCTGTTTTGCAGCTGTCTTCAATGCTCACACATTTAGGATTTTTGCATATTTAAACAACGGTCAATTTTTCAATGCCACAAAAAAGAAAAAGAAAGAAAGATCTTTAAAGCCAAAGCATACGTTTACTACTCCACACTAAAGATAGTAAGTGCTGGCAGATATGTTCAAGTCTCTCTTCCCAAATTTAATTTGCTAGATGGGTGGAAGCATCAATAAATTTGCATCCTGGAGAAAGATGTAAGGGTTCTGCTGCAGCATTTCTGCATGCCATATCTAATAAGGTCCCTGTATATTGACTAAGAGAGCCTAATATTATGTATCTGGGCTTGAAAATACTGGATCTTACTTCATCTGTACTAATTACAACATCATAACTTCACTGACACCTGCTTCTGAAATCTTTAGCTATCCTAGATTCCCACAGGTCCTTATGTGTCATGAGAAAGTATGCAACCCAGCACACATAGAGGCAAAAACCAAATTTTCCTCTATAGTTAACAGTGGTGGATGGTGAAAGCCACGCAATACATGCAACACAGCCTCAGAAAACATGCCTTGCTTTGCATGATAGCCATGAGTTCATGCTTGGGTCTTTTCCTTGTCTGTTACTCTTAGTAAGCCAAAAGCTTCAGAAAAGCTTTTTGCTCAGGTTTGGATGAATTTTCCCACATCAATGCTTGCCCAGGACCTTAAGTTGCCAGAATTCCTCAGTTATTAACCTTAACAGCTTCATTTCCAGCTCCCTACTCACATCCAGAAGTAAATTTCTCTTCTGCTAACGTATTTCCAGTTACAAAAAGAAAACTAATTTCTACCATGTACTTCTCAGTAAGTTCAGACCCTTACTGCCCATCCTACAGCCATGTACGTGCAATGGAATAAAGACATGCAAAGCATTTCCTCTCCACCTATTTCTGAATTGTAGTATGACAAAAAAGAAAAAAAAAAGAAACATAGCTCTGAAGCCCTTGATATGGTAACATTAAATTGCAGTAATGCTTAAATTTGTTTCAGTTTGCAGTTAATAGAAATAAGGTGGTTTCATTTTCCATGGAGAAGGAAAAGGTCAGAAATGGGGGCAGCTGCTTCAAACTGCTTTGGTTTTCCTGCTATCAGAAGAATACATGTAAATACTGTACGTCTAATATGTACTTAAGAGTGAGAAAAAGAAGAGATTCCTCTGCCATGAGAGCAAATTGTTGTCATGCCTAAGGTAAACAGAGATTTGAAAGCAAACTTGGTGAAACCTATTTTATGTTGTTCCTCATGGGTTATTTGGGGTGACTCCAACATACATTAATATCATTTATTTGATCCATAGCAATACTGTGATCAGAATTTCCACACTGCACTTTGGCAACAGATATATATATTTCACACGCTCACGTAGGAAAAAAAACCAATCCAAAGACGAATAAAACCCCTGCCCCAAAATGCAAACAATCATTACTGAAAACAGAATTTTCTCTAGACTAATGTTATCCATACACATCCCTATCACTTTCCATTTGGTTTTTGTTACATTACATTAAATGAGCTTTTATTCTTCCACAGTTTTAATGGTCTTATCTTACAGCAGCTTCTGCCATGTTCTGCAGCTGTTTGGTGGTTTTTTTTTTTCCCAAAGCCATGAACAGAGCTGGAAGATTGCCACTTTATATTGCTCAACATCCAAAAGCCTCCCTTCATAAGTAGTGCCATACAGTGGGAGCTGACCTCAGTACAAGATGACATGCCCCTCAAATATAAATTCTTATCCACAAGGTGTTATTTTGGATTTCATTAACAGAGAGGAAATATCCATGGACACAAAAGGGAAAAGAAGCAGAATTTCCATCTTTGTGTCCCATAATTAAATAGCTGCAGAACTAATGTTGTGACCAGTAGGTCACACTGTGAAAACTCAAGCAAAATAAGCCTTATCATTTCTGGTCCTGGTTTACTCCCTGAATTCACAGAAAATCCCTGAAAGATTAAAATGCAGCTAGTAAACAGTTGGAAAAAAAGAACACATAAGCTCCTCGAAGTGGAAAAGAAATAAGTATGTCATTGCAAACATAAAAGCATTCATCAGATGAAGATTTATGTGGGACTTCACACTAGTGTTAGAAAATCAGGAGGCATTGCATGAGGCTTTGAGCAACTTGGTCTAGTGGAAAGTGTCCTTGTCTGTGGCAGGGGAGCTGGAACTAGATGATTTTAAGGTCCCTTCCAACCCTAATCATTCTATGATTCTATGCCCTGGCACTCCCTCTGTGCTTTCCCAGAGCATTCGGGGGGTAACCCCCAGCTGCTGCAACATGTACTATCCATGTACATGGATTTATGAGTGAGAATAAGTTAAATACCAGGTCATGTACAAAGAAATGTGAAAGAAAATTCAGCAAAATAAGGATGCTTGGTCATCAGTTCAGTATAGATGAAATAATGTCGTGTATCACTCAGAGATGACTGATAATTCTGCTTATGGTTTGAGTTGCAAAATAGATGGAAAATATTTTTTTTTCTGGTTAGCTGAAGATACGAATCTCAGAATGTCTGAAAGCCAAGTGTCTCTCAGAGCTCCTTCACACTGGACAGATCACCAGGCAGCTCATTAGCACAAGCTTCTCCATAGTGCAGCACTGAGATTAACCAAACTTCTCATATCTCATACACCTGCCATTGGCACCATCACTCTAATACTTGAACATACCTTAGCATTAAGTGGATTTATTTTTTTCACACCTTTTAGAGGCAGGGCAGTGCAGCTGGTCTTGTTTGATACAGAGAGAACAGAAAAAAGAAGCTGCAGCAATGCTCAAATCGAGCACTAACCTAGAGCAATGAGATTTGATCTTCAAGCTGTCATACCTTAGGTTACTGCTCTAATTGCCAGCAATCCTGATATTCCAGATACCTGATTTAGCTGTTATATTTTAAAATAAATAAATAAATTCATTAATAAATTAAAGCTGATGAGTTTTGTGAGCAGTAGTACAAGGCTTTAGCCATTGATTGCATGGAGTAGTGTCTCCTAGATGAGCTCCTGTTTAGATAATCTGCTGTCTAATAAGGCTTGAGTTTATGTTGAAGTTCGTTTTTCTGTAGGGAGTTAACAAAATCTATCTTTGCCTAAACATTCATATAAAACTGATATAAAATTAATTTGTCGGAGAATGTAATCGTTCTATCAAATTTAGTTGAAACCACCCATAGCATTCAGTATATAGGGATGAATAGATGATAGATAGATAGATAGATAGATAGATAGATAGATAGATAGATGGGATCACGTAAGTCCACTTTCCTTGGTGCAACAAAGGCCCTTCAACATTTTATAGCCTATTCCCACTGACATTGCCTGCCTTTACAAAATTTCTGACTCTCCCACAGATGCTCTGCAAATGGAGTGTGTAAGGGAATGCCTACAGCTACAGGACGAATAATAACATCATAACTTTTGATGTCAAAGCTTTTAGGTTGAAAATATGCAGAGAGATTCAATAGTTATTTTAAATAAGCAGATAGTTTGCCCACCTTGCATTAGTTCAGACATAATTGACAATACACGATGGCCAAAAATGTTTAGATTTTGCACATCTACATTGCTGGAAGTGGTACCAAAATGGACTAGCTTAGTCTGAAATTGCATGAGAATTTAGTTTTTATTGCAATGCTAACTTGTCATGTATTTTGTTATGTTTTTAAGTAATGGAGCAAATTATCATAAAACTGGCTAATAGAGATATAACAACTAAACTCAACTCAGCCAGAGGGCAGCAACAAAAAAGAACATTTTAATATGTGAGAGGAAATAAACACAAATTTATACCCTTGAGCTTTAGCATATTTCTAATCTTATCCAATATGCACTTTGCATTACCAGTTATCTGGCGAGCCCTTAGCAAACAAGAAAGTCAAAATAAAGCTCCAAAAGAGTTTTATGCCAAAATATGTAACATGTTTAGATGTGGCTATCAGGTAAGAATAATTTAAAAAAAAAAAATCTCTGTACTTTCCCTTCCCAAATCTGCAAATACCAGTAGCTCAAGTTACTGACAAACTGTCTCAGGAGTCTTCAATCAACCAAATCAACAGCCTGTATTAAGCCTAAATAACCCCTGAATAACACACTTTGGCCACAGATGCTGAGTCAAAGAGAGACTGTGGGACTGAAAGCATTTGAAAAGAGTACACAGAAGCTAAAGTGTTTTCTTTTTCTGTCTAAAGCTCTTAGACAATTCATAAGAATTTTACACTCCAAATGAAGCCTACTGAGCAACGTTTGAGAGGAGAGAACATTGCATAAATGTGTTATCGGGAAGGTCAGGAATGGCGTAAACTTTATCGCTTCACAATCCTTAACAGAATTTTTCAGCATAAGTGAAAATATATAAAGTATTCTGGAGCAGTGAGCACAGCCACTGACCACATACAAAGGTTGGGAAACCATTAAACCTACCAATTGACACAAAGGAAATCTGGCTGAAAGACATTCATTGAGCCTATTTTCCCTCAGGAAACAACATGCTGATGAAGCTTACAGACTAAACAGTACTGATAGAAAAAAAAAAAAAAACAAGAAAAAAAAAAAGCTGTAATTTTTCCTGTTTAGAAAGTGGTAGGAGAGTTATGAAGTGCTTCCTTTTCATATTATGTCTTGTTTGAAGACAGTATTTGAATATTTATTTAGAAACCTTCTTTTGTACAAAAAAGTGAGAAAACTTGAAATGATTAAATTTTGTAAACTTTACTAGAAAGAATAATTCTGGCTAAGTATTACAAAATATTTCTTAAATATTATTATGTGCGGAAAACATTTTCCCTGTTCTTTCTAAAATTGATCTTCTTTATTTTATTTTTTTTCTAAGAAGTCCTGAGGTATTTAATGGCATGCATTTTTTATTTTAATTTACTACAGACACAATAATCCATTTTCATCTGCCCTCACTCATCCAAGAACACATTTAATAATCCATTTTAAAAATATATTCCAGGAAAGGTAGTAAATAGCATTTGTGATAACCTTACAAACCACCCTATGGTGGTGAGTTCCAAGATGTTAATAATGCCAGACAATCAATTGGGCACCGGTGACTTCATGTCATCTATTCATCAACCACATGATATTCGTAAAGTATAACCTACTGCTCAATAAAGCTGAGGTTTCTAAAAATTAAAGAAACAAAAGGATAGACTAAGATAATTTTTATGACCCTGCTGTAGAGAGAGCACTAAGGAGGCTTAGGAAGGGTTATACCAATATACAGATGTTTCTGTCCCTTGCCACAGAATCATTAGTATATATTAATATAGGTAAACATCTTAATCTAGACATTCAACATTTCAGTCATTAGATATTGGCCTAAGTACATTTCTTGACATCAGCTAGGTGCACAACTAAGCTCTAACATGCACAGGGAAGTACAGAAGCAGATCCCACTTATTAAAAAGGTGATGTTCTCTAGTTTGGGCAAAAGTAGCATTATGTGGCATGGAATAAACAAATCACAGATATTACTGTATTTTAATAGGGTCCATATCTTCAAAATCCTCACTTCCAAGTGATTTCCACATGGGGAGGAAAAGAAAAAAAAAACGGGAGACAGGCAAGAGAAAGAAACCCAATTTTATTTTCAGGAGCGTGAGCACAAGCTAGCCGGGACTGAGTTATTCACCCCTTGCCCAGAGGAACAAAGAAGGATTTGTTGAATTGGGTTCCATGCCCTTGGGGGCTACAGTGACAGCAACACTTAGGCTTTATGGCTGGCAGTGCTTTTTAATGGGTCTCATAGATTTTTATTAAATAGCCATGTCTCTATAGCTTTGAAAAAGAAGCCTTAGAAGCAGGCTTAGGCACTGCATGCCATCTTGCATCTACTTCTTAATCCTATGGGTATTGCATGGGTAACTCCTGGACAGTTCATCTGGAGGCCCTGTGATGTGTAACCCTGGAGCAAGCACTAATCAGGTGTGCTTCTCCAGGCAGGCTTACAGCAGTGCTTCTTGATCCCTAGGAAAGCCCCAATTCTTGCTGTAGGACATACATTCACTCTGAGAAGCAGCAGGGTTTATTTCACAGATAGAGAAGAAACTATTACAAGCCATGGTGAGAGGGACAGCAGGAGAAGACCAAATCCCTAATGGCACAGTGATGCAAATGTGGTTTTTTTCATATTCTTTTCTTCTCTTCCTGCTCTTTTTCTTCCCTTTTCTCCTTCCTTTTAATGTAGCTTTGGTTTGTCATTGCAACTATTTCTTCAAGCTGACTCCACAGAAAATTTTTCTTAGGCTGCTGGCTCAGCAAACTAGAGGAAGAACAGGCCAGTAGCACACTTGCTAGTGACTTGGATAATATCCCTCCAGGTGCTGGATATTAATAGCTGAGCAACATGAAAAATCACTGATTCTTTTTCCACGGGCTCCATTTCTAAGAAATCTTCTATTTATTTCCCAATTTATTATTTGACTGCTCATCCAACGCTCCTCCAAGCTCATGAATACAAAACCAGCAGGGAAAAGAATCATATTAATGTTCTTAAATCAGTGTTGTCATCATATTATTTGCCTATCACAGAAATTGTTACTACTACCAGAAGGAAAAAGAGTGAACATATTAATGCAGGGCAACCATTTACTGCTTTGTAACCTGCTGCCATGCATTTCTAAGACCTAAACATCTTGCCTGCCTAAATAAGGAAAGCTGCATGTACATATGTGTTTGTGCATTATGTTGTGAACCACACATTGGTAGAATATGTATATTTTTAGACTTTGTTTTTTTTGGTTGTCATGCATGTTTTGTGCAAATAAACTTTGTAACCTTAAAAGCCATTTTAAACAAGCATGTCTTTCTTCAGCTTCTGCAATAACTGTAACTGACACCTGATGTGCCCAGTGCAAGACTACGACTGGCAGTGTACTAGACAGAGTACTGACACAACATCAAGGTCTCCTACCAGCTTCAGGCATCTTAAGCAGGAGTACCAACATGCTAGGCTTTCTCAAAAAAAATCCAGCCACCCAGGGACTTACAGATATCTCAGGAGGAGATATCACCCTGAGCTTTCCATCACTCTGTTACTCTCTGTAAGTACCCGTCCCACCTACCTGACAGGATAAGGACCATCTGGAAGCCAGGATTTTAATTTTTGCATCTCTGAAAGGTGGTTGCTACCAAGGGCACTGTCATTATTTTGTAACACTGATTTTCTCAGATGTTTTTTTGTGATACACCATACAGAAATCCTGAACCTTCTCTTGCCCCCTTCTCTTACCTTATACAACCTGAGACTTTTTTTCTTATTTAAAAAAGGAATAAGGTGTTCTGAGGTTGTTATGCTCTGCTGATTGCCCCCAGCACTATCTCCTTATATTAAAAAGGAAAATCTATAGCAGCAGTAATGTCTTGGCTAGCTGAGTTTTCTCTTCTTTGAAGAACATTCCCAGCAGTTCCCTATTTATATTTGTACATATTTGCATTTGCATTACGTAAGTAATAGGGAAATCCCATGTAACTGTTCAATATGTTAAAGACAGAAGCAATCCTAAAGAGAATTTGAATAGAGCTACAAGATGTTTTAAATCATAAGGCACATAAAGTAATTAAAAGCTGTCTCATTAAGTCCTGCACGGAAAAAAACATTTTGATTAAAGAGCAGGGACCAACACAACCATCTTATGCTCGTGCCTAAGGAAATTCACATTCGGGCTGCAGCAGAAAATGGATGCTCTAACAAACATAGCAGGGCTGGACAGAAACTAGTAGAATAGTGTGTCTGAATATGCTGTCTCTCATCTTTAAAAAATGACAGACACTGAAATATAAACGATCCTATTTGAACATAGACTGGCAGGCTGGAAGTGACTGCTACAGATGAATAATGGAGGATACAGACAGGTCTCTGCTCTGTAGGCTATACACACCCTTAAAAACTTTGAGAAATTTTATCCCCTTCAGTAAACAGGGTCTAACAAACAGATCTGGTTTCTGTCTTCACCTCTTTATGAATTGATTAAACATAATCAGATCAAGGTTTCATTCTCTGATCTGTGAGGTGCTGTTTGTGCATCCAAATCTGTATTTGCCCATCTGACCCTCATATGGTGATTGTACTTCAATGCTGGTATACAAGAAGTATCACTTACACCTTTGTTTTTAATTTCTTTTTGCTTTGTTTTGTTTTTTTTAAGAAGGTCAATGAACATGTTTGCCAGCTAATAAAATGCTATGAAGAATATCTTATCATTTAAAATATTTAATCTTAACAATATTAAAAATGCCACAACAAGAAATTCCAAATATTAGCTGAAGTAGTACATCTGATTGAATTATTACAGACACTTAGAACACCTGCATTGCAGCTACATTTAAAATTCAGTTCATATACTAAGCCAACTTTGTGAGTCATGAATTCCATTGTTTCTCAAATACATTTGGAACCAGACAAAAGAATGATGGTTTAGGATCCTATCATCTCCTCAATAATTTTATGATCACTTTTGTTAATACTTCCAATAAAAAACCCAAGCCCACTGCTATCACAGGTGAATGGAATGAGAAATCAATCAAAATGGCAGTGAAAGTGAATTTAGAAGCAAAAAATAAGTAGGATGAAGAAAACTAATATGCCAATGGAAAGAGGAGATATTCAGACAAAACAAAAAATGGAAGTGACTGAAAAGAAATGGGCTAGCTAACAAAAAATGGATTAAAACCAGCTAAAATAGCAACATAGACATTTAAATCTAGGAAAGCATTTAAAATGGGAAAAAAAAAAAGCTCAAGAAATCCTCTAAAATGCATTGCAAGTAACATGCTTGTTGATACTGCCTTCAGTTCCAAGTGATTAATAAGAAGGTAGAATACCTTTGTGATATGCAAATACAGAATAACTTGTTAAACACATGAAAAATCTAGCTACCCTAGTCCCTGACAATTAGAACTGGCTTAATGTGCCAATTTCTAAATATATCTTAGCATATTATTTTCTTGTTGTCTGGTCTGTCTGTAGTTGAAGCCACATAGAATTTTCCATTAAAACACTTTGTCCTGTTGTTGCCTTTTCTTGATCTGTTTATGAATGCAGACATTAGTCTGGGCACTTTTTGGTTTCCTGTGTGTAAAATGGAATGTGGCTCATTCTATCGGTGAAGCCAAAAACTACACATCCAAGCAGCTGTACAGGTTCAGGAGCCACACTATGAGGGATGGAGACATGGGCCACAAAATGAGGATCTATCCTAACTGCTGAGAACAGGAGCTCACCTTGAGAGTAACAGGAGATTTCTTGAACAGTACCAGATGTGTTTAGAAGAACGCAATGTAAAGATTTATTTTTTTTTCAGGAACTTTTGGGAAGATAGGATGACATTCAGATTTACTCTATATTTTTTAAAAGTCACATCCACTCCCTTGGTAGAAAATCTGAAAATCTGTGTAACAAAAAGTACCAATTTGAGGACACCAGCACAGCACATGAGAGATGGTTTGAAAAGAAAGTGTGTCCCCCAGTGGAGAGAAAATGTGTTACCACATGCATTACAAAAAGGGTCCCAGCAAGGAAAGAACCATAAGTAACATTATATCATTCCTGAACTCTGGTCTGTGAAAAGAAACTTAGGGATGTAATAAGGAATAAATACTATACACAAATTACAGTGCAATTTCTGTCAAAGGCATAAATCTGTTCACTGACCAAAGTGTGTGTGCAAATACACTAGTTTATGTGTGTAAAATCATTTACTTTGGTACGTGGGTTCCTGCAAGAGATTATAATAAAACCTGGCACTCTTAAACAAGATCATAAACATTGCAGAAACAGCATATACAAAAACATATTTGTCATTATTAGCCCTGCTTTGCTTCACAGTATTTCATTAGAGAGCTGTTCTTTCCAAAAGCTGGAGCTGATCACTAATTATCCAGCTCAGCGATCACAGTTTTGTCCTGAAATACTAGGAACTGGAAACTTCTGTCCTTATACATTTGCCAGGAAGGTCATTCATCTGAAAGCTCAAGAGATACATTCAGCCACATCTATTTCCCTTAATTAAAAATTGTTCACCTCTAAATAAGAAGACATCTTTTGTCTATCTCTAGCTGAACACCAAGAGTCTTGAAACATTCAAGATCACTGGTCATTAAAAAATAAAGTCCTTTGTCTTTCCATGACCATTTACTTAATTTTATTTCCAGTCTGAAAATTATGCTGCATACCCAAGAATTCAGTAGGTCTACCGATATGCTTTCCAGTTTCACCAGGTACAGGATGGATCTCACTAACACTTATAGATGAGGAAACACTGAGGCTGTCTTAGGCTTAGCTGTAAGATGGGAGTTCCTAAGAGACTGAGACATGATGGTTGACATTTCTGGGTGTCAAACCAGAAGCTACAAGGTGTGTTTAGGTAATCCAATATATGTCCAAAAATCAGCATTTGAATTTGAGATAATCTCCTTTTATAGGAATCTCATACTAACATAAGCATCCAAAACAGATTAAATGTGGGGGTTTTTCATCTGCACATTAGCTTAGAGGAAGTCTAGTGTAAAAGTATTTCAGAGATACAGTATAAAAATTAAACAGAATCACTTTGCTAATAACTAATACCTACTAGCTGACCAGGAAAACTAGGCAATACTCAGAAGAGTCATGCATTAGAAAGAAATTTAAAGACTAGATAACAAATATCGTAAGGGACTGTATTTTTTGGATGAACAGAAGTATATTACCAGTTTCAATCCTATTCTACAGCATTTAGGTGAATAATGATACATTTCAGATATGCAGTTAATTAAAGTGGTTTCTAAATACAACCTAAGAAGAAAGGATGTGTATTTTTGTGTGCCAAAATAAAGCCAAGCCTTGTATGCTGACTGCCATGCATTGTAAAAGACAGGTCACACAACCAATACATATAAGCAAGAAACTATGTAAAAACTGCCGAAAGATACTTTAGTCACATCACTACCATATTAAATAGTTCTTAATTAAAAGTAAAACCAAAACAAATGTGAGGAATTCTTTTAAATACCTAGCTATTAAAGTGCAGTAACATGAGAAAACTGTATATTAAGCAACTGTAAAACATTTGCATGGAAATTATAGCAATTCATGAGAATGAGGTAGAGGATTTAAATAATAGTGCTATTTGTCACAGTATCCCTTTGTGCAATGCTTCTTGAGAAGTGATGAAAAACACAATTGTGATCAATGGTCTAGCAAAGAACTGAGTTGAAACGCGAGATGAGTTTATTATAGGGGTTGTATATTGTTCCTCACAGTTACAAAGTGAAAAAGTATGCTTTCTTCAATGGTCTTATGACTGCTACATGAGGCTACATAGAGCTACACTGCTCAGGGGGACAATAGGCAGGCATAGTTACAATCTCCAGATGTGTTAAGACAGAGTGGTTCATGAAAGAGCATGTTGCTTAGTAAGTAAAGGCTTATGATGAAAATAAAACCCTGTAATCTTCATGAGGAGCTGACAATCTTCAGAAAAGTGATAGAAGAGTTTGAGTGATGTGTATTCAGAGGCCCACTTGTTCAGTTTATTAAAATTGGTCCTCTGAAAACAGAGGCATTCAAAAGCACTGGCTGAAATATCTTGAGTCTTATGTTTCACAGAGCTGATAAAAATTTTCTCTCTAATTTTATCCCATCTGCCTGGAAAAAAAAACAACAAAAACTAAGCCAATGGATTTGAAGCAAGAGCCCCACAATTTTTTTCAATTATTATTTTATTTTATTTTATGTTATGTTATTGTATTGTATAGTTATTTTATTTTATTTTATTATTTTATTTTCTATTTAATCTCAGATACAAATAGTGAACAAATTCCCTCAAGGAATGGACTTGCCCTTCTATAGGATGAGCAGTGATCACAGTTTTATTGCATACGCAAAGGAGGATTAATCGGTGTCAGTAACAGACCCTTCACCCTTAGCAAGTGCTGGACTTGAAAACATGCATTTATATGAGTATAATGCAAATAAAAAAAACATTTTTCCTTACCATGGGAAGCAGTATCAGAGTGAAGAGGCAGATCTTCCAATTGATGGCCATCTTCTCTCTTAATTTTGAACTTCAGTCAAGTTTTGGTTGTTAACACTATTATTCAGGCTGAAGCACAGGCTCTCTGCAGAATTTTTCACCAAGCTCTTCAGGTCAAGGCTCAGATCTCTACAGTGAAAGAGGAAAATTAATATAAATAAACATGAAGAGAATGAAAAAGGAATGGACTGTGAACAGAGAACTCAACGCTCGAACTGTGAGTTGTACATAATAAAGATTAACCATACTTGTAACCATATTTGTGTGGACTGCAGCTATCAACAGATGGTTTTGATACTTAATTTAAAGACAAAGGATATGTTTTATGATCTGTTACTTGTATCATGGAAACTACTGAAACAGGTTCTGTAGCTGCAAAGACGTAAATTGTACCCAAAGGAAAAGGTAGGATGGATGGATGATTTTGAACCAGAAAAAGAACCTGTCTGCTTCATTTCTGAAGTCAAGATTTGACCTTCATGATTTTCAGTAATATCTCAAAAGAACAGCTGTCTGGGGGCTTTTCAGGAGACTGCATGACATGATGATTTACTCACAGAGATCACTTGTCCAGGTAACAAAATCTGTGACCAGAGTTGTTAATAATCTGATGCCTTTTTGAGAACTTAGCAATAGAGTTGCAAGGGAATGAACTTTATTGTAAGGCTAAAGATTCATCTGTAAGACAAGACTGACTTATATGGACCACAGTGCCATGAATTTTTGACTTCCATTACTTGGTCTTTGCCAAGGAGCTAGATAGGTGGTTAGGACATCAACAGAATTGCATAGCAGACATGAGCTCTGTCCTAGAAACTCCTGCCATAACACAGTGTTTAAAAAATCCCACTCACTCCAAACCATAATTCATCAAACAGTTTTTCATTCAAGAAAATTTTCTCCCCCCTGTCTGGTTGAGGAGGAGATTGACAGAGTAGCTTGGTGGGCAACTGGCATCCAACAAAGGTCAGCACACCACACCCCTTCAGTGTATTTCTACCCTACAGACTTAATTTGTCCAAGAGAAGCTCAGCCAGAGGTCTTTTGGCAATGTCTATGGTAATTTAGGTGCAACATTTCTACTTAGGAAGGTGTGAGAGTTTAGCCACATGGGCATGAGCTGTGCCATACCAGTTTGTCTCAGAGTCAGAGAACTCTCTCTCATCTGTTTTATTTCCAAATGTAAATGAAGCCTTTGAATGCTGAGGCCCCTTTTAAAATCTTCTTGTCTGATGTAGATTTCCTACATGCTGCCACCTATTAACTCCATGGGCATAAACACAACTGACATTCATCTTCACAACTACAGAAAAATTTAAATAAGAAAACATTTGTGAGAAGAAAATAAAAGCATTATAGATAGTAACAAGTCAGGGATACAGAACACAAACAATTAGAGAAATAATAAAGCCAGGGTGTATTGGAAAAACATTTAAAATAACAGAAGGAATCTGAGAAAATACAACAAAGGAGAAAACAGATCAAAGACAGAAAGTAAATAAACAACTGACAAAGGCAAATGCAAAAGAACTTTTATGATCAGGGGACACTCAATTTTTATACTGATTGTGACATACTGCCAAGACATCAGTATTCAGAAAAAATAAGAAATAAAAGAATATAATTAAGCTCTCTCTAATTTTTTGTCTTCTGTATCCAGATCCTGACTAAACAGAGAACAATGATTCATAAAATTCCCTCTAAACAGATCTGCTTTCTGCCATCCTCACTCGATCAGTCATTCGTGCTCTGCTCTGGTACTGAATTTAATTACTTAACTGTATTTCTGATGGTTTATCAAATAATGAAGGACTGATAAGATCTCAGCTGAGGAGGACAGCAAACATCTATGGGTGACATTCAGCATAGAGGAGCTGGAAAAACAAAGTCACTCCATTAACAGAAGCAGCAGAAAACCAGATAGACGCATTAGCAGACATTGGATTTAAAATTTTTTCTTGACCATTTGCACTCCTGCGTGCAGGCCAGTACAGAAAGGTCAGAGAGTGGTGTGCAGATTGAATTCTATCTTTGGATTCTGCTACTGTAATACAACAGAAATATGATTTAAATACAAAAGGAGAAAGAGAGATGACTGACTAAACAGATAGACAGATAGCCTGCAGGAAGGTGTTAACTTTCAGAATACACTCTTCCCAGTATTCGAAGACCCAGTTTTACTTTAACCTGGCATTAACTGGGCTTGAAAAGTGAAGAGTGGATATTTTATGTTTTATCTTAGTTTCAAAGGAACTTCTAAAGAGACAACATGAACATCCGCAAACCATTTCCTTGCTTTGCTTTCACATTTAGCAGAGAAAGTAAAAGAATCAACTTCATTTTTGCCTTTAAGGTAGTCATGGAAACCTGCATAAAAACTGGGCTGAGGCCTTCATATCATCCACAGAGACTTAAGTGTTTATTAGGCAGTAACAACTACCAGTTCTGTGAACTTCTACCCTGGACCTGCAACAGAACCTGTACATATCGTTTAGCAGCTCCTAATACATATGATATACGTAGGTGCAGAGTCCATCTACTACAAAGAAAAGGCACAAACAGGGACTATCAGCTATGTCTTAAGAGAAAAATTAACTTTTCTAAAAATACAGGAAATTTGTACAAAGCATTTTTATTTCCATTCATGAGAAAGATATAAATATATGACTGTAGAATTTGGAATGGAAGTTTGAGTTATATATTGTCTTCTGATGTCAATGGTAGCCAAATAGGGTTTGGCTATCAAATGCAATTGGGTAGAATTTGGTAGCCAAATTCTGCAATCCCATTAGTAAATTAGAAATACTGGTGCTTTATGCTGTTTTTTTATCTTCATCTGCTACTGTAATTAAAATTAGTACAGTCAGAAGAGCCAATAGCATGGGAGTTGCATCTTTCAGTTATGCATATACAGTTCCCCAATATAAAGAAGGCTTCAACTATCACTGGTGAAACAAAAAAGCTGTTGAAGTGTCTGCAAATTTGAAAATCAGTTGATGGTTACTAAAATGGAATGAGCTTCCGGGAATTATTTCAAGCATAACTGAAATACGAAGAAAAATAAAAGTTACCTATTTTGGTCAGCTGATGACTTAAGAAAGTAATTCATCACCTATGTAGGTAGATTCATTTGGCCACCATAGATGCTTTCAGTGCCATAGCAGATTCCTTGTGTTACTTCAAATAGGCACTTCAAGGACAGGTTGGAAAAACTCCAGCAAAACATGTTCTGCTGTAAGTGCCCATTTCTTTCCCCTATTTGAAAAAAAAAGTCTGGAGCTTAGCTCATATGTGGACTATGTTACAGAAGCCTAAATGCTGGTGAGGAGAATTGCACTGTGAGAAGTCCACAAGTGCCAAGTGCATAATACAATGTCAGTAACCAAGAAAATCATGGGGTTTTGCAAGCAGAATGTGCCTACTCCCAGGGAGGCATCAAAGAATCAAACCTACCCATACAAATAATGGGTCATTATTATTGAGCTGTTACCTCACTCAAAAGAAAGAAACAACCTGATCTGCTAGGCTTCTTGTCCACTGGGATGTGTGCCAGTGGTTTGAAAGGAAAGCAATAAATTTCAAAGATGACCCACAATGGCTTAGTCCAGTGGTGATCAAATGTGAGTTCATTACTTAATTAATCTTAATTCAATGTCTAGTCAGGGCTGCCCACCACATCCTTCTCCTGCACCATCGCGAAGCTACTACACAAATGTGGAAATCTGAAAGCTTCTGACACCATGCAGGATCAATTGAACTTTTGCAGACTGAAACTGTACCTTGCACCGAAGTCACCCACTCCATGCAGAGTTGTCTCAGTACTTCACAGTGACATGAAGAATATTTCCCTATGCAGAATAAACATGGGTGGAAAATGATGGGGTGAAAAAGAAAGAAGATGCCAAGGAGAATGCTGCAGCCATCACCAGTCAGTCTGGCTCACAGATCACTCCCTTGACAGTTCCAAATTCTCCTCAGGGACAAGAACTCCACAGCTGTTTATGGCACAAATTTTACTAGAGTGACATCTTTGGTTTATATATGAAGAGGTAATTAAGTAATTCATACTCTATTTACTGTCTTTAGTCTTTCAAGACAAGGTGTGAAATCCAGTACATTTTATTATTTGCCTCCTAAAACTAGTAGTATGCCAGCTTCATAATTTATATTAAAGGTCATGATGAACCTTCGTCATGTCAACTGAGACACTTGCTAGCAAGAAATAAGCATAGCTGGGGAAGAAACTCTTCAGTGACATGTCACCTCATTTCAGAAATCTAGAAGACACATACTCACATGACTTCCTTGTAAAATCTCTTTCCATATAGTCAATGTAAGGAAGTAAACATAGGAAAAAAAAACGTTTGTCTGACCTGTTTTAGTTGTCTACTTTAAACTTTCTACTTCTCTCCCGTGAGTGCAAAGGAATTTTAACAGCTAGCTCATATGTTGACATCTACATTGTAGATATCTAAATTTGGACAGAATAACTCTACCTCCAGTCTCTTCTGCAGTATATGGATCAGCAATAACAAACCCAAAATAATAAAGTTTGACCTACCACAAAGGCTTAAGAAGGAATCAGTAAGTTGGTGTCAATAGCATAGCCAGCAGGGCCAGTGAAGAGATCATCCTCCTGTAGTCGGCAGTGGTGAGGCCACACCCAGAATACTGTGTTCAGTTCTGAGCCCCTCGCTGCAAGAAAGACATTGAGGTGCTGGAGTGGGTCCAGAGAAGGGCAATGAAGCTGGCGAAGAGTCTGGAGAATAAGTCTTATGAGGAATGGCTAAGAAAACTGAAGTTGTTTAGTCTGGAAAAGATAAGGCTCAGGAGGGGCCTTATCGCTCTTTACAGCTACCTGGAAGGAGGCTGTAGTGAGGTGTGGTTGGTCTCTTCTCCCACATAACAAGTGATAGGACAAGAGGTAACAGCCTCAAGCTGCACCGGGGAGGTTTAGATTGGGTATTAGGAAAAATCTCTTTATCGAGAGAGTGATCAGGCATTGGAACAGGCTGCCCAGGGAAGTGGTGGAATCACCATCCCTGTAACTGTTCAAAAATCATGTGGATGAGGCCCTCAGTGATAAGGTTTAGTGGTGGACTTGGCAGTCCTGGGGCAATGATTGGACTTGATGATCTTAAAGGTCTTTTCAACCTAGCTGATTTTATAAGTAACAAAAAATGTTAGAAAATTTTACTGAATACCTGACAACAAGAGCTCTAAATTTTCCCACAGAAAGTAGTCTATAAAGGAAAATCTTACTGAAGCAAACAAAAAGAACACCACCATGGCCCTTCTACTATCTTTAATATACCACTTATAATTTCCTGGAGTTTAAATATCATGGATTATTTTCCCACAATTGCATTAATCCTTATAAATTTACTGAAACTAAAGTATCGCCATGGATCATAGAAGCTGAAAATCCTGTTCTACCATTTTTTTAAAAAACAAGAAGACATTTATTCACTTTTCTCCCTTTACGTGCTTAACTGCAAAAGTCCCTAGTGTCCTTGTTTCCACTCACCATGTCTGTTGTCAATGACAAAACAGGATTTAAAGGGTAATTACATCAGGAGGTCTTAAAAGGTGGATTTTCAGAAAGGATTTACTGATACAAGGTGCAAGTCAGCCGTTTTTGGCTATACATGAATTTGTTGAGGGCCTCAAGCAGAAATGCCATTTTTATCTGCAAGAGTTGGCAACCAGTAACCTTGATTTGGTCATAGAATTGTTCATAAGGAAGGGTGCAGTGTGTAGCCATTGTTCTATCACAAATTGTTTGGGGGGTGGTGGTGGTCATGTGCTACAAAACATACATTAATACCAGAAGCAATCAAGTAGTCTATTCTAATATCCAATGATTTCACTGTTCAGGAAAATTGTTGCTTTTGACTTTGTGAAATAAAATTTTTAAAAGGAGCTAACACAGTGCTAGCAGTAATTTTGCATGGAAATAGTTGAAAAAAAATATATTTAGCTTGCTGTCTGGCTTAGGCATTATGGCGTTAAAGAATAAACAAGTCTATCAGCAACACTTAGTAACAGTCCATTTCCTATCTGGAGGAATAGTTTTTTTGATTACTACTTTTCCTTCATAGGGTGCAGAAAACCCGTATGAATATTGTTAGAACTCATTTTTTAAAAATAAAGTTAAAGGTGTGATTACAAAATTAGGAGATGATAAATGGCAGATGCTGTGGCTTCCATATGCAAATGAGAATCCAGCTGTTCAAATATTTCAACATGAAGTGTGATTATCAATTACATTGATTTCCACAAGGACTTGTGTAGGAAAGAAATCAGAGCTATGTGGTTTTCCAAGAAGAAAAACTAATAAGGAGCATTCACAGAACTGGGGATTGGCAAGGACCTCTGGAGATTATCTAGTTCAACTCCTCTGTTCAAACCCATTTCCAAACAGGTTATGAATATGTCCAAATGTTGAGAATCCATAACTTCCTGCAAGCTGATCTAGTACTTGACCATTCTAACAATGAAAAAGCATTTTCTTATTTTAAAATTCAATTTCATACATATCTATGTGTGTTTGTTGCTTCTTGTCCTCTTGCTGGTCACCACTGAGAACTTGGCTCCATCTCCTTTACACCCTCTCATCATATATTTCTACACATTGATAAGATCTCCGTGAACCTCCTCTTCTCTAGGCTAAACAACCCTAGCTCTCTTAGCTTCTCCTTGTAAGTAAGTCTTTAATGATCTTTGTGGCTCTTCACAGAGCTCACTGAAGTGTGTTCATGTGTCTCTTGTACTCAGCAGTCCAGCACTGGACCCAGCACTCCAGATGTGTCTCATCAGGGCTGTTAGAGAGGAAGTATCGCTTCCCTTGACATGCTGCCAATGCTTTGCTTCATGCAGCTGACAATGCTTTTGGACTTCTTTGCCACAAGGGCACATTGCTGGCTCAGGATCCATTTCATGTCCACCTTAGGTCCTTCTCTGCAAAACTGCTTTCCAGCCAACTGATCCCCAGGCTGTCCTTGTGTATAGGATTATTCCTCTCAGGTGCAGGACTTTGCATTTCTTTCTTTCACTTGATGAGGTTTCTCGATGCCTATTTCTCCAGTCTGTCCAGTTCCCTCCAAATACGGCACAACCAACCATCTGGTCAATCAACCACTTCTCCCAAATTTGTATAACCTCCAAACATTCTGAAGTTTCACTCTGTCCTATCACCCTGGTCATTAAATAAAACATTAATCAGTATCGGTCACATCCAAATGTTAGACCTTTATAGTTCAGCTCAGTCTACCTAGGCTCTCCTTACAGGCAATGAAGAAGAGAGAAGTATCCTCAGGGAGCAATTTCTATACCCTAATGCTAGAGTCTTCGTTTCGGACAAAGTGAGTTACTGCTTTGAGGTTTGTTTTGTTTTGTTTTGTTTTCTGCATATTCAGACTGAAGAGGGCAGACAAAATTCCATCTCCAAATTTTAAGACTCTGAAGCACTAAACGTAAGCAAAACAAAGCACTGACTTTCATTTATGTCACAGCCTTTTCTTACTTTCAGTACTACCTTTATTCCTTTTATTAACACAGACTAATAACTTCTGTGTATGTTTTACTTCAGCTGTCCCCGATTACAATTTTGGTGGAGTGTTTTTCTTCTTTTCCCTCGAGTGGTTTCAATTAAATTGAAATTCCCTGAAGATGTAAGAGTATTATAATTTGTCCTTACAAAGTACACTTCTAATCATTTCTGTGTAACCTGACAGCTCTTCTATTTCCTAGTCCTCCAGCTTTATAGAATTTTTCTAATATTAAAAAAAAAACAACCCTTTCAAAACTATTCTAGAACAGATTTTAATATGTTGTTCAGTCAATTCAAGAAAGAGATCTTAATTTACACTTTCTGAAGATCTGATTCATTTCTTGATCATGTGCAAATTTTGCATATTGTTCACTTTCAGACCTTACATAAGGTTAGGCTAGCATAGCTCGTTGTGGCACTCTCTATTACTTTTTGAGATAGAATCATATACTCCTGCTGCTTTGTTTTATTTTTGTTTAGGGGTCAGACACAGTAAAATTTTTAAAGCATACAAACTTATTTTGTCTCAGCTGGTATGCAGTAAGTATATATGTACCTCTTGATTCACATCAAATTCAACACAGTATAATTAGTTTTGTTTTAGTTTTGCTGGTAAGCCAAGTTTCATTGTGTTGCATTCGCCACAGGCAAAGAACACACGTAAGAAGTTACCATAGGCCAAAATTTGTGCGAACACCTATTAAATTAAGGTTATTCCTCTTCCAATCTCAGTAGATGCCTGCTTTCCTTCCAGTAGAATCTTTCTTCAGTAAAGGCATTATAAAAAAATTTTTGAAAATCCAAATCCACTATATCCCATCCATTCATATGTGTGATCATGAAGTCCAGCCTTTGTTGAGCTTTGAAAGTTCATGACCTTCTGGAACACAGTGCATAAAACTAACAAACACTTGATTTTTTAAAACAAACTCTAGTTAAAATTCCTGGCTTTTATAAGTAATAAAAATGTTCATGATACAACAATTCCTCTCTTTCATATTATGCTGCTTCACCCATACAGGTATGATAAACCATTGAAGGTTACCTACATCTAAAGGATTGTTCTGGATATCTCAGTATTTTTAGACATTATAATGACTATGGAAGTCTGTTTGTTGGAACTGTTGCTTCAGGCTCTCTGAAAATTCAGAAAGACACAAGTGAATTATTCAGCTACAGGTCAAGATTTTCTAGCTTATCGTTGCAACTATAGCAGCTACAGACTTATGAAACCAGCAGCTATGGAATATAATTCATAACTCCCTGTGCACAGGATTGCTATTCTTGGCAGATTTCCCATCTAACATCACCCATAAAATTCATCCAGCAGTTCTTGCCTTGATTGGCATTATTTTGCCTATTGCAATACCTATGAGATTTATTGTGCCCTGATATTTTTAACATTCCCAGAGACCTGGTGAAATGGGATGACTTCTTTAAAGACCATGGATACTCAGTTGCAGGGAAGTATTTATAAACTACCATTCATTTAAGAAGCATTAGTAGGCAAAGTAAAAAATTATATGAGAAGTATTCATCTTCACAGGCAGGTCAATTACTGTTTTAAAGCACCTGTGATGTATGTGGCACTTCATAGCTAATATGCAACTAATACGGGATCATAAAGGTAACTATGTGCTGCTCCATTCCATCAGAGCTTTAAGTGCTGCTTGGCAAGGTCCTTCAAAATCATTACTCCACAACCAGTAAAATGTGTTCTCTATCTGGCATATCACAGTTTTGCAAGATCTAATTGATTAATTTGCTTTCTTCAACTAGTGGTCTTCATTTCCTGCCCTGGCTATAAGTGTATCTATTGTTTATTATTACATAGGAGCTTGTAAGGTCTCTGTTATCTAGGGATCAAGATTGCCATCGGTCCCTGCTTTGAACCCATCTGGCTGGATATATGTCTGCTCAACATCATCACTGTTGAGCAGACATCCACCACAGCCAGAGGAAAGAGTAAGAGCAGAAAAATGAGGCTTTGGACCAGAGTCCTTTATTCCCATTGCATCTAAAGATCATCCTAAATGTAGTACTTGTACCGTACCTTCAAACCAATTTCTTAATTCAAGATAATATATATACTGGAGCATGATGCCACTCTTAACAGCCTTAATTAGCTCTGTTAAGGTGCTGAACTGATTATCTTGAGATAAAGATGTCATTATGAAGTTACCATTGCTCCTCAGACCCAAACTAGTTTCCGTGCAAGGTGTTGCATACTCTCATCTGTGGGAAAATACCGGGGGTATCTTTAACAAGACAGTCCAGTATTTAGTGCAGGCAGATTCCAGAGCTGTGGCTTTGTAGCTGGTGATAGACACATGGGCAAGTCTCTGAACTCCAGCAACAGTGCATCAGCCTCTTATTATTTCTGGAAAACAATTCTACCCTTCCTATCTTAAAGCAGAACCAAAGCAATAAAATAAGCAATGAAATTGAGTTATATGTTGTTTTGGAAGGTGGTAAAAAGAATGAGCAACTACCTGATGTCAAAGGAATACATATTTTAATGGTGTGCAGAAAACAGTCTGATATAACTCTGGCATTGACAGAAGGAAGCTTAGAAGTGTAAAAAAACAAGGTGCTCAGAAAGGATGACCAAATTATCTTTCTTGGCCTTATATGTACAAAGCCTTGTCATTTTCTAATGCAAACGTCAAAGCCATTCTGAGTACAACAGCTTACACTTCAATGAACATTTTGACTTGGTAATCTATGGTGATGTCCCAGATGAATATCCATTGGGCTCCTCTACATTTCTAAACAATAACATAAAAAGCTTTCATGGGCAAAAGCTCAGCGCACCTTGATGATAAAAAGAACAGATATAATATTTCTTGTTTCCTCACTGGGTAGAGAAAATTATTCCCCTACTATTTTGGTTTCTCAAATGCATATCATTCAGTTCTTGGTTAAATGTCTCGCAGAACAGACTTGGGATTAAAACCCTGTCTCTTCTGTCCTTAGGGAGATGACAACACCTTTTTTTTTTTTTTGGTGGGTTTTGGTTGGTTGATTGGTTTGGTTTTGCTTTGTTTTTGTGAACAGTTTCATTCCTACCCTGAAAGATAAGGTTAAGTCATTGCAAAAGTACTAGCAAGTTGCATAACAACTTTTTTTCCACCCACATTTCCTATTGTCCTCCCTTTCTACTGCACCTCAAACAGCCTAAGTTTTTCCAGCTGTATCCCATCTTGTGGTCAATGAACTCATTACTTTTGGACAGTATTAAGACCCTCCACAGCACGTGTTCTTGCAACACCAGAGATGGAATTCATGTCACCTAAATTTAGCTGTCTAAAAGTGAAATGCCCATATTCAAGATAGATTTCCCTCAACAGTGAACAAAAGATGAGCAATTCACCCTAGTGGCACATGGATTTGCCTTGCTTTAGGACAATGTACTACTTATCTTTGCAAACAGAGATCTAATAAAGCAGAAAACTTGATTAGCTCAGAAGAGTCTGTGTTGAGTAGGCACAGCCCTGAGCATAGCAGAAATATAAGCAAAGGAGGAAGAAACGCAATTGAAATTAAAGTCAGTATTGGGATAAGAAGATGTTAAGCTGGGAATTAGAATAAAGCTTTGCACAATCAGTAAAAGGAAGTCCTGGAAGTGCCTTCCAGAGAGAGAAGGATGATCAAAAAAGGTTTGAATTTTGAGAGGACTCTATATAATGTATTTTGCAAACTGATTCCTCTGACACGTGGATTATTGCAGTACTATAGACATAGGCACCCAATCACATGGCCTCTGACTCATAGCTGGCTCCTACCCAGCCACCGTAAAGCACAGAATACGCTCATGTCCCTGGAAGAGAGCTGCAAAGAGAAAATTGCAACATGTTATTGGTCTTTCCTTCTCCTGGCAATCGAGAGACACTCTTGGTAGTGGGTGATGACAGTGATAGTGGCTTAGACACACAGACAGGAGGATTTCAGGCCTCAGTAGAAAAGCTCCTACTTATTCAAAAGGCAGACCAAGTCTCCTTCCTTTGGTCTGACATAGAAAGAAATGAGTAGAGAAAATGTTCAGAGCACAAGTAAATTATGTATCTCAAAGCATCAGATTGTGTCCTATTTCTCTGTATTTTCTATCACAAAGGAGGAAAGGAGAGAGCAAAGGAAAAGAGGAAAGAGATTTGACACACAGCATTAAAAATTTCAGCCCAAACAGTAAAAGTTTGCCAAAGCTACACTGAGCTGATTAGTAGCATCTTACATCAGGCTGCAAATTAAGGTCAAATAATGTGCTCAGTAACATAAGTTTTTTCTTGTTGCTCCAACCTCCTCCCTTTGGTTTTCTGACATTAGTGCAAGTCTAAATTCTGTTCACGTCTTCATTTGCACCAACTCCGAGTTTAATCATAGAATCATAGAACCAACTAGGTTGGAAAACACCTTTAGAATTTATCAATCCAATTGTTAACACCAGGACTGCCAAGTCCACCATTAAACTATGTCACTAAGGGCCTCATCTACAGGGTTTTTGAAGACTTCCAGGGACAGCGATTCCACCACTACCCAGGGAAGCCAATTCCAATGCCTGATCACCCTTTCAGAATATGTAATTTAAGCTCAGCAGAAATGACACCAAAGAAACAGTGGCTTGAGAAGCTGATGGAGCAGTCATGCAAAGCAAAGATTATTTAGGTAGCTGCTGGGGAAAAAGAAATAAAAAAAGTAGGGAAAAAAAAAGCAATCCTCCAAAAAACCCCAAAACAACCAAAAATCCCCAAACAACTAACTAAAATCTGTGGCCTTTAAGCGCTGGTATGGATCTATCATCATAATGATCACCATGTGTTTTTCAAGCACTTTAGGGATGAAAATTTGACACTTTGTAAAAACATTAGATGAAAGGATTTTGGCCAAAGATTTCACAGTTTCAACATAGAATATATTACAGCAGTTCTCCAGTATTCTCCTGTTTCCTTGTATGATCTGTGGAAAGGATTTCTTCTAAGCTCTTAAAATAACTACAGTAACATTGCTGTAGGCATGCACAGCTTCACAGGTTGGTTTCTCACAGAAACACCTGCCCATCCTAGTCAGTGTTTGACAAAAAACATTTTAAACAGAAAAGTAACCTAAGAAAGAGAAAGCTTTATTGATCTCCAGCACTGAGAGATCCACTTCAGCAGCCTGCAAAGGATGCAATTTATTAAGACGAGAAATAAAGATGTCCCAAAGCCCTCATTTCTGCAGCCTGCATTATTAATGAACCTCATGCCTGCAGATGGCAAAGAGCTATGTGCAAGTAGCCTTCTTGGGCTTTCTTATCCTCAGTAAGGCAGAGAATTAAAGGGGGACCAGGGCAACCAAGTAAAGTAGAGACCTCCAGTGGTATGTTGTAAGAGTCAGCTAGCAAATTATAAGCCAAAGTTTAATGGTTCATCTGTATTAGCTAACAGCCTGATAACCTCTGAGACATCCTTGGTTTTAAACATGAAAGCAATTGTAAGAACTAGGTAGTGGTAGCACAGTATAACTCTGAGTTACATTTACATTTTTTTTTTGGCTCAGCCCATTCTAGTGAACCTGCATCTCAGGGTCTTTTGTTGCTGTTCCCTGGAGCGTATTCTGCAGCAAAGACCAGCATGTCATTTGAGGCACCAGGAAGAAAAAAAAGTTATCCTCCACATGCAGCAGAAAAGATGAGTTCACATTTTATGGTATTTCTTTTACCATATCCTGGAGTTCACTTCTGTCCCTAGAGTTTGTTGCCAGCTGGAGTAAATGAAGCATGGGATGAGTCTGTATGTTGTTCTGAAATGTGTAACTCACTGGGGAGATGAGGGTAGGGACACTTAAAGAAAGGAAAAGAATGATCCTCTCTCGGCAAATAAAATGAAATGTCTGCTAACCTGAAGTCAGCACAGTGTGAGGCTGTTTTGGACAAGCAGAATAAATTCTGTAATGGTGTCTGGATAGGATGGTACACAGTCACTGTGCAATGAACTGGAGGACTCTCCAGGACACAGCTTGGCTGCCATTAGACATGCCCAAAGAACTGGATATTTTATGGAGGACTGATTTATTCAGAAAAAGCCATGAAATGAAAACGCTGTGTGAGGCAGACAATAATTATTCCAATAATATTTTGCACATTTTGGGTGTGTGCATGTCTCCAACTGAGATGAAACCAAAATTTTCTGTCATGAATTTAGATGTCCTTTGTTTGTTTAACTTCATCCAGCATTGCTTGGATCTAATTGATCACAAAATCTTGTTTGATGGGCAATAATCACAGGTTTTACAGAAATAATTCTGGCTTATGTTCTGCAAAGGAGTGATGATATTCTGTACTATCTCCAAGCCAGTAATGAAAATAATAATAATAATAATTTTAAAACAAATTAACACAGGATTACATTAAAAAAATTCTGAAAAAAAAAAAACAAAAAACCCACAATAACAAAACAAAAACAAACAAAAAACCCCAAACAAAACACAAACACACAAAAAACCAAATTAAGACATTAGGAAGTACAAGTCATAAATATGTAGATGAATAAACCCTAAGTACAGTAATAACGTTATTCAGTGTCAGTCATTCAGCTCCAATCTAACAGGTCATCATCCTCCTTGTCTTGTAAACCAGACCAGCATCTCTCTAAAACGGAAATTAATGTGGGGTTTGTTTAATCTGCCTTTTTAATCTGTTTTCCAAAGCAAACCTAACACCCCAGTTTGCTCACACATGTAAAGACATCCTGAAGGAAATCTTACTCTTTAAGGATTATTTTACCTACAAGAAAATATGCACTGTTGTTGAAGACAAAAAGCATATTTGCACTAGGGTTACCACTCTTGTGTATCAATGAAGCCATAAAGCAAACGAAAGGCCCGTATGTTCTGGAGACAAAAGTAGCAACTACTGCTGTGAGTGACTTGAGTGAGAAATCATAGAATCACAGAACGGTTTAGGTTGGAAGGGACCTTAAAGATCATCTAGTACTAATCCCCCTGCCATAGGCAGGTCTTCCACTAGACCACATTGCTAAAAGCCAAATCCAACCTGGCCTTGAACACTTCAAGGGATGGGGCAGTCACAGCTTCTCTGGAATACTTGTTCCATTGCCTTGCTAAGCTCACAGGGAAGAACTTCTTCCTAATATCTAATCTAAATCTACCCCCTTTCAGTTTAAAGCCACTACCCCTTTTCCTATCACTAATGAAGACAAGGGGTCATGGCTTTAACATTAATGAGTACTTTATACCTAGATAGCTTTAGTATTACAGATACGCATAAGATTAATTTAGCTCTCACTACCAGCTGTATCTCTTCTGATTACGAATATAGTGAATTACACAATTTTTTTGTAATTATTCTTTCACAGTGTTCTACTTTTTAACTATTTGCCAGCAAGTTAATAGAACTTGTTTACATTAGCTGAAAGGTGGTTGAGATTTCTTCATGAAAACTAATTCTTTCCTTCTGCTGACCCTCTATAGAAATGAGATGCCTACCACCACTGTGTATAAATCCCATAGCAGCGCTTCAAACAGCTGCCAGTTCTTGACACCTGCATTAGGCTGTGGACATCTCTCTCCAGCTGTAGCCATGCTGAAAAGAACATTACTTCTAGTCAGCTTAGAGACACTAATCCATGCTTCACTGCCTACAAGCTGCCCACTGAGCTGACTGTACCTGACTGTTGCCTAACCCAATTTATAGCAAATAAATTGAGTTAGCTTAAATAATAAGGCTTTGCTAACCAAGGTCAACATGACACAACTATGTTAGGGAGCGCTCACACAAGCAGCTCAGCTGGCAGATGCAAGAGGTAATGACAAGATGGTGGAGTTCGCTGGAGGTGGTAGTGTCTTCAGACAGCTACAGAACTTCACAGCACTTACATAGACTTCAGACTACAGAATTCATAAACCCAAGATCTTCATATAACACAACTCTTTTTCTTCCTTCCTTTTTCTAGTATGTACTATTTCTCATTCTTGATACTCATAATTTTAACTATCAACTGGCAGATTCATCACTCTCAACAGAGAAGGCGAGAATGTTTTTTAGTAATGCATATATTCTAATTCTGTGATGAAGAATGCTTTTCAGCAAGAAAATATGCAGCAAATTCTCCTGCTACTTCATTTGCCATTTAATCAATGTATTCTGACCATGCACATTAAATGGTGCATTGTCAATTTAATTTGTTAAACTCTTATTGTAGTTCTTTTTTTCATCTTCATTACTTCTTCCTTCCTCAATACATAACCAACATATCATTTTGCATCCCATGTGGGATTTCTCTGATTTAACCTAGAAAATCTTTTAATTCCTGATCTGATATTCTGCTTTAATACATTCACCCATGAAAAAGCCCAGAAGGCTAGAGCTAAGAAAAATCACTTTCATTTCCTTAGATACTACTGAGTGGTTAAATGTAAAATACACATGCAGTGCACAGTTTGTAATCTCAGATTTATCATCCATGCGTTTCAGAGCTGAGTCAAACCTGATCAGGTTTTTGACGAAAGGATAAAGATTCAGGTCTAGGCTGGAAGCACTTAACAGTGGTGAGTTACTGAAAAAAGTACTTGCATAAGAGCAAGGAAGAGTTCACTAGAGACTGAAATTTGGCTCAAAACCGCTGGTATGATATGTGGATATCAGCACAAGTAGTCCAAAGCAGGACTTTGAGTTCAATTAACCCTGCTGCTTAGTTATCAAGGATTTCCATTTAAATTAATGTTTGAAATCAAAGTGTTAAAATAGCAAATGGGCAATCTATATTTCCATTTGTCATTACATTTTTAGCTTCTTTTTTTTGTTTCCCCAAAAGAAAAGTTGATGATAACTGATTTCAGACACAGAGTTTGGAAATTCTTTTTGATACCTGGGGAAGGTATTTCAGGAAGATTTTAAGTGGACATATATTAGTTACCTTTTTAAAAATAATTTTTAGACCATGCCATAAGATGCATTCTGATTTACCCTATAACAGTTTGTAATTTAATCATGATTTACTGCGTTAGAATTCAACAGAAATTAAAACCACATTTGGAAATGCACATACACACAAGGTTTTAAGCCCCACTGTGCTGAGTAAGGATGGAAAAATAAAGTTTCTCATGACACTGAATTTTATTTATAATTATGTGATGTCCTGAAAAAAGGACATCACATCATATCATCATATCATATGCTGTTAGCGAACTGACTGTACTGCTCCTGATCACCAGGGCTTGAGTTCCCTCATCTTAATTAGCAGTTAAATTATAAACAGATATTTTAAACTCCTTCTACTGTTAAAAGAGAGACATTTCCAACACACGAATCATATTTTGACTTCAGTCACTTTTTGCAGATGCCTAGCTTTTGTTTTCTTGAAGAGGAAGCCTATGCTGACCACTCCTAGTTCAGACATGGTAATACAGTTTGCTCTTTAGTACCATCTTTATGGTTTCACTTCGTAGAACTTCCTTCTGTCACAGCTCATAAGTCCTTTCACTTTTTTCCTTGCTATACCTCCATTTTACTAGCATCTTATGACCTCTGAAAGTTCTCAAAGCTTCTAACCTGCACGTTTTTGTTCCAGTTTCAATCAGGCATGTATTCTTGGAAGTCAAAGCTAAATTCCTCTGCTTGTGCTTGTGGTCTTTAATTGTCAGAAGGCAGAGTGAGTCTTCGTCTGACAAGGTTTCTTCAGCAAACACTAAAACAAAAAATTTGGTTCACTGCTACACCAGTTCAATTCTGCAGCTCATTTATTTTTCTCCCCAAATCAGGTTCCAAAATGTGCTTTCAGAAACTACTGTGCATAAAGGCAAATATGTAGGTTGGTAGCTTAAAGTCAATATTTTTTTTCTTAAAAACATTTTTATGTTGTTTTTTCTATTTGACTTTCCTATTCTCTTCTGTTATAAGCCTACTTTCATGAGTTGGTGAGTACCTTTTAATTGGAGTTGGATAGGCTTTAAGGTGTGTCTACAGTATATGGCAGACAGCACTCACATTACAGAGATAACCTCCCAGCTTGCTAGCATTTAGCAGACACATTAAGAATCCTGCAAAATCTGTTTCTTCAGCTCTCACAGTGTCTGCAGATTTAAAAATGCCAACAGTATTAAGACAGATCCCTATTATAAAAAAGAATTCCTATGTGCCAGTTTCAGCTACAAAAGAGAAAAGGCAACTAAAAAAACACTCTTTCTGCAGAGAAGTGACAGTTGTACTGTAAAAGACTAAAAACAGACATGAAGAAAATACTCTAAAATTGTTCTTGTTTTTATTGTCACTAAGGAAACAACTTCCTAGGAATCTGCAAGTTGAGTGTACAAAGTGCTTGATGTGCAGCCAACTCTCTCTTCCAGCATGCTTCCCAACTCTCTGGAGAATCAGGTCTGCCCACCAAGGGAGATCTCTCCTGCTCTGTCTCAGCTGAGCCCTTACTTCATGTGGAGATTGAACTTTGAAGCTCCAGAAAAGCCATAGTCCAGACTTGCCACAACATGAGATATCAAAGTATAGAGTCATGACTAAGACAAGGGATTTTGCCTTAAAATACTCCCCTCTGCAGTCCAACAACACTGCCAGGAGACAAGAATAGCACAGGAGCTAGAGAATGTGGGAGGCACAAGGGAGAATTTGCCTGGTCACTTGTGATGTTGTTTTCAGCCATACGTCACCTTCCCTCTATGAATACAGCTCCCAAACAATAATTTAGGTGTTTTATTTTATTTTAATTGAGTTCAACAGGGTATGTACAGCTTCTTTAATCTCTTCAGCCCTTCAAATAGAGTGGCCATCTGCAAATCGCCTATTGGGAATTATGTATGAAGTTTTATGATCTCTGAAGTGTTCCCAGGAATTGTAAAGAATTTTAGTTGACCTCTCTGTAAACCTATTCAAAATGCCATGGAAATAATTTAACATTAATTTAATAATAATTTAACAACAGTTTAGTGACCAAATTTCAGACATCCAGCATGTTCTTTAGTGGTCTTTAATTTTTCGGCATCAGCACAGCCAATGTATTCCACAGTTGTAGAGTCCCTTTTATCCCAAAGAAAGTGATAAACAACATATTCTGAAATACATTCAAACAAAAGCATGCATGCAGATGTCTCTTCACCAGTTCTGCTTCAGACTATGAAGCAAATAGTGGCTAAATTCATTGAAAAGAGACATGGCTTATGACAGACAGACTTAGAAACAGAATTATATGTTTTAATTACCAGGGACTTAGCAGAGACTTAAATAACGGGCCAAATAGAATATGTGGAAAGACGTTACTAATATAAAATAATTTCAAAGTGTTTGAGCTTTGAAAATCCTTTCTTGTTATCACTAACAGGGTCCCATTTCACATTCTGCTTCCTAAGGTTCCTTGGCAGTGTCAAAGAGGGCTTATGTACTTTTATATTTATCCAAGAACCAGAACATTTCCCTATAGACAAGTTTACTTCTGATGTGTCCCTAGCTCCTTGAAGTCCCTAGTCTTCTGTTTCCCTTCCCTTATGTAAAAGCATGATCTGGCTCTCTGTAACTCTCGTTTTTGTGGCCTCTAGACCAAAAATGCTTAAAAGGTCTAAAAGCAAAGCTGGTCTTGCCAAGTAAACAGCTGGACCACAGTGAATCCATCTGTCAATGGCAACAATTCAATAACCACTGAGCGATCCTCTACCAAGGTAAAAATCTATCTATCCAGCCAGAAAGGAGCCTTTGCTTTTATGTTAAATTCATCACCCACCTCTGTATCAGAAGTGTTTTGTAAGGTACTTGTCAATAAGAAAGGGCTCAAAGAAGCAAACTGAGCAGCCAGCAAGTACCAGTGGTGGTTTCATAGCGGAGGCAAGAGAAAATTGGACTTTAATATTACAACTACATCAGGACTGGGACCTTTCCTTGGCTTTGAGGTCAAGTAACATGTCATCACCTTTATTCATTCCGCTAAGCTGCTTTACTACAAATTAGCAGCTGCCTATGAGAACAGTCTCTGAGCCATGATTTCCCTGAGCATTGTTTGTAACTGTGGTGTTTGCTTTTATTTCTTAAATATCTTATTTATTAAATGTTGCATAGAAAGTAACTCATTTGGAAATCAGATTCTCCTAGGTTACTGCAGATTCTTCCTGTTCCTGCCATTACAGCAGTGTTTTATCTGTTTTCCTAACAATTTCCAGTCTACTTGGTATTCATGCCAGGGCTGAGTCAAGCAAAAGCACCACTGCTGAACAAATCTTACTGAAAACAGTTTCTTCCACATCAAGGGAGGTTTATTTTATCTTTAAAAGGCAACAGAAATTTCTGTCTTTGTGTATCATAAAAAATAAAAAGGCACATTGCAAAACCTAAGTGATCGATAAACGCTTGATGGTGAGCTTGTACTTCTCTGAGCACACAAGAGCTTTGAGGCTGTGAGTTTTCCAGAGATCATTCCTTACTAAGTGCCAATTTAGGATTATTACAGTGACATTTTTAAGAACTTCTTTGGGAAAAGAAGAAATATTTACTTTTAAATTATTTAAATCTGTGAAGGTTTTATTTCTTTTTTTAAATCAGGTGTGTAATCATATAGAATACTCTGTAAAGCCGGGCATGAAAATATAGAGCTGCCATTTATGGATCTCATCTTATTGTTGGCTGAAGTCATGGCTTTGGTAAGAAGAGCCTGAATCCCAGTTGAACAAACAGTGCACATAGCAAAAAAGGTACTGAACTAGCATGACACACAGGGAAGCAGAAAGTACTTTGGGGAATGTGCATTTGTTTACTCCTTTGTTCATTTGATTATTAAACAGGGTGGCAAATCAGCATGGTTCATTTCACTTAGTATGGAGGAATTTCTACATCTCTTTAGAGACTAAGTCTTTGTTGAAGGCCAAGGTCAGTTTCAGATGATGTCACTACTATCAGTTTCATGTAGAGCATGTTAGGGTTTTTTTTTCTTTCTTCATGTCCCCTTACATCAGTCATTTTCTTTAGTCTTCTGGCTCTTAGAGGAGAAAAATTGCCACAAAGGTTAATATAATATTTAGAAGTGCTGAAAGTCAAGGCAGGAGAAAGACAGGACAACATTCTAATCCTAGTTGCTCCACCAGCCAAGGAAGCCAAATCTCGAGATGTATTTTGAGGAAAGATGGAGATTATTTTATGTTGAGGGCAGTTGCAGAGATACGAAACAGCAAGAGAGGCTAAATCATCTTCAAGTCTGTCTTCTTCATCTTTGTCTTTCCTGATAGAAATGCACATTGTTTTCTATAGTACAGGTTATGATCTCTGATCTGATCTTTTACCTGTTGCAGGCTAAATGTAAATATTGAGGAGCTAAACGTGGTGATTTTTCAGTCACGCAGAAGTTTTTAACACACTAAGGTGATGCATTTTGGAAACGGCAAGGACATGGCAGGAAGGTGAAAAATTTTGCAGGTTGGAACAAGCCCATGAATCACAACCTGTAATGTTTTGGGTTAAAACTCTCAAGGGTGATTTATAAAATGCAAGTTTGAGCATGCTTCTAATGAATGATATGGATGAGCATGGACATGCAGTCAGACACACCTGCATATTCTTTCCAATTTGGCCAGTTTAGATGAAATGGGCAGATCTCACTTAACTTTTTTAGATCATCTGGAGTGGTTTTCTCTGCACTCACTGCCCAGTATTCCCACATAGCTAATGGAGGCAAAAAGGATGTCCAATTCACATTAATTATTTTAGAAACTTGCTTTGGGATCAAAAGAATTGAGACCTGGACTCCACTGCCTATAAAGGCAGCATATAATAAACAACCATTAAGTCCCACCCAGAAATCTGCAAACACAAAAATGTTGTATGTATAGAAAAAGTACTTACAAGAGAAGTAGAGGGGAAATTTTGTAAAATTATATTATTTTCTGAAATTGTATGATTTCTTATGATTGATTATATGTGATATGATTGGTTATACTTGTATACAATTGTCTGAAAATTCACACAACCTATGATTTAAATGAAAGGATTTTTAGATTTTGACATTTCAGTGTATGGCATGCAGCACAGAATAGTCTGTCAATTCACTAAGCAGAATATCAGGTGAGAACTTCTCCAGTCAGTGAAGAAATCAATGGCACGTTAATGTTCAGGTGAACTTCTTTTTCACCTTTTAAGAAAACAGCTATGTATTACAAATTACGTGAGCTGTGTGACTGAACTATCACATTGTTGGTTTCATACACATATTTCTAATAGCAATTCACACACTAAACTTTTTGTGGCTGCAAATGGATTTGACAGTAGGTCACAACCATTGCACTGCATAACGCAGTAGTGGTATACATGAAAATGCTGCAAAATACATAGCCTACTTATTGAGGTTTGTCTCCTAAGCTCTTTGAGAATAGAGTAGCTAAGTTATGCCCCTGTTGTTCCAATTCAGCAGGGACAATGAGAAGGAAAGCAAGAGGTCAATTTAATGAGCTACCAGAAGAAAAATAAAAATAAAAATCAAGGCAACTGAGTAAAAAGGGAGGCTTTTAGTTTGGAGAATCCTTTATTGCTTCCACTAGGAATATGTAAGGCTTATTTTGTCAGGTCAAGATCCTATAGATAAAATGGATCTTGAAAAGCTTAAATAAACTTCTTTCAAGGAGAGTTAATTCAGTGGTTTTCCAAACTGATGCCCACAAAGCTCCCCAGAAGAGCCTGAAGAGGCTGGGCCTATCAGAATAATATTAAAGGCTGGTGCGTTGAAGAGCTTAGCTTTAAGTAGGTTGTGTTTTGCTATAATCACCATAAACCACCATAAACCTCCATGTTTTCTGGATATAGAGAAAGTGCCAGAAGAAATAAAACTAAGAAAAGCAATACAGACCTTCACTAAATTAGGTGTGCAGCTGGCATTCTTTATTCCAAACAGGAGAGTTTGGAGAAACTGAGACTGTCAGGTAGTAAATTCAACAGCACTAGGAACTGTGGCACCTTCACTCCCCACAAGGAACTTGGACAGAAAGGTCTTTTCACATTAAAGATGCAAAAGCTTGAGGGAACCTACATCTCAAGGAAGCTGGGAAAATAAGTCACAAGGAAAAATTCCAGACTGAAGCTGGTGAAGCACAAACATTCAAAGAACCTAGAAGTAACAGGGAGAGAAAGATAGGTAACAAAAGTGGTGTGTCTTGGACACCCATAAGTGTCAGGATGAAGTAAAAACATTCACTCAGGCTGTCATAAGGAAAGTAAAGCAAGATCGTAGGTATGACCCCAGCCCATCTGCCATGGATTCACCTTTTCCTCTGATCGGAACAGTGATGATGGATGGATGATGGAGAATGGCTAAGGTAAAAGGACAGAGCCAGCATTGAGTAGGGAGCTGTACAAAGGCAACGTATCAAAAGACGGCTGAGAATACTTCAGCCATAAATTATGTATACAGAAAAACACTTTCTAGATTATTCAATCACAAGATGACCAGGAGCTGCATGTGGTAGTTGTATCTGCAGAAAGCAAATTCAGTCTCAAAGTTTTCTCAGGGAAAATAACTCCAGGAATGATTTAGAGCTAAGTAGATACACCTGCAAGGTAGTAATTGTTTTATGGCCCAGTGCCTTAACTGTGATATTCCAAAACAGCAATACCAAAGGGAATTTTCAAGCCCTGCATGACCGTATATGAAAATCAACTGAGCTCTTTGTGTATGTGGCAACAGCGCTGAGGCCAAGATTTGATCGGTCACATTTTAAACCATCAGGAGGGATCAGAAACCCAGGACAGGATTCAGACTGCAGATTAAACCCTCTCAGTGGCATTTATTGAAGATTTTTCAGGCTAAAGAGTTATGGAGCTCACTCTGTAATAAATACTTAATTTATCTACATTGACTGGGCATTGGCCTGGGGCCAGAATCGGAAGCCTAAACACTGCTATTTGATGTCACCAATACCCCAGGGTATTTTACCTGCCCTCATACAGAGGGTAGAGAACATGGTGTATATGAGCATCATACCTACAGATCCCTTGCAGATACCCCAGGGATCTCAAATTGCACTTCACACCTATGTTTAGGTGACTGAACCATGTCCTAAATCTCCTTTGACTGTAACAGGAACTTATGTTCTTAGATACAGCTAAAAAACAGGTAGACGCTTCAAAACTCGCACCCGTCTTTAGGTGTCTAATCTGCAAGCTGAATCCAGTTTCTGGTCAGCGCAATGGAAACTACCTTAGCAGAAGAGACCTGCAAGTCTTCCATAGAGAAGAAACAGGATGAGCTGAATATCAGAGGTGAAAATCTGCCAGGGGTACACTTGCTAGGGTAACCAAAAAGGCTGTGATACTCATGTCTTCTCCTCTTCTGTGTAATGTTCAGGCTTGGGTAGCCTCTGAAGGTCTTTTCCATGACCATCATTACCACATCCAGCTGTGGTACAAACAGCAAGTCAGAGAACAAAAAGCTGGAGTATAGAGCGATGTCCAGAGATTTGAATGCTGCAGAGAAACAACTTCAACATGGCTAATAATGGCTTTTCATGCTGCTCTCTCTTCTGCAATCACCAAGTACTACTCTCTAATGAAGTTTGTTACAGCTGTTCACCCACTGTACGTAATCATATTGGCTAACTAACCCATTCACTAGCACAAAAACACCATCCAAGCTGTCAGACTTCATGCAACTGGAATGAATGAGTGTGAATTGTGGCTCCAGTGACAGCTGTGACACATTCACAGCCTTAGTCATGAAGAGCTTAAGCATCTGTGGTATTTCTGATGCTCTCTCATCTCCTCTGCATCTTAAGTTAGAGTACAAAACTCCTGGAAGGAATCCAAAGATCCAGCTCTCTAAAACACAGGAAATGAGTAACTTTACTAACTTTAACTTGGGCCTTTATATAATGCACTTGTGCTAGCTTCTTTATGCAATTTGTTTCTAGGCCAGCTCTAAGAAAGGAAGTTCTGTTGTGTGTCCAACATCTTAGGTATTTACTTAGCCCATATTTGGCTTTTGGCACTAGTTACAGCAATTTAAGAATTTAGGTACATATATAAAAGTCATTATTACAAAAATTGCTTCTTAAAAGGAAATACTTTTTACTTATGACCATGAATGTGTCATTTTATATTTTTGCTGCAAATAAAAAAACATTCTATAAACCTACTTCAAAAATGAGACAATAAGAGCAAAACCAGAAATGTCATGACGTAATAAAGTCTTACCCTTCCAGGAAAAGGAATTATAGTTAAGAATATCTTAGTTATTTTAAACTCCCTTTCCAAATAAATATAATTTCTTTCCACTGGGGAGAAATGTATCTCTTAGTACTACAACTTTAATTCCTGTCTACATATTAATGTGTTCTGAGAGTTTCATCTCTTTTTTTCATTATTTGAATTTCAGTAAATATTTTTAAAGGCCACAGTTAAGGAGGAAGGTGTTTGTTAAACCCATTTATTAACTGTCTGAGGGATTTTGTTACCTTAAAACAGAGAGTGAATGTGATATAAGAAAACATTGAGCTATTGATTTACGGCAAAAAGCTGGCTTTTAGGTCACCTAATTCTAAGCATGTCAAGTGCTCCAAGCTGGTCAAAATGTATTTCACAAGGTGCCAACCCTAAGCTAATGAGGTCTGGTGCAGCTCACAGTGTAGCTATTCACAAGTACGGTATATTTGATGAGGCTTGGAGCATTGCACAGCTTCTGCCTCAGAGAACAAGCAGAACAAGCTTGCATCTGCCTGCAGAAAATCATAGCTGTCTTAGATGTGTCCCTGTGTTGACATATCCCCACCTGTTAACAAAATCACATACAAGCTTCAGTTGGCAAATCTCTCTTAGTAACTGAGCATGCTCTGAAGACAGAAAGTGTTGATACACTGAGAAAGCCTCTGAGATTTAAAATAATCAATGAATAATTTAAAAAAGAGATTAATAGATGGGACACATGGCATGAATTCTCCCTGCATGGGCCAGGCTGAGTCTGCCACTGGTGTAATAAAGGGAAGATGTGGGGGCCACCACAGCAGGCTTGTGTTTTTTCAGAAAGCCTAGTATCTATCAGAATTTGCTATTGCTATGAGATAGCAAAAAAATCACCAGTCTTCCCCCCAGGCAAAGACGGGAGCAACTTCCTATCTCTGAGATACCAGGGAAGGATTCATCTCAACGATTCTGGATATGTATTTCTGAGCCAGCTGCTGCGAGAACCTCCATAGGCTGATTCATCTGACTCACTTCAGGATGAGAGGAACCACAGTCCCCACTTACAATACAGTGAATTGGGGTGATGAGCTTGGATGTGATCATCTAGTTTTCAGAATCTTAAGTGACAGTATATGAACACCACCCAGGTTGCAAAATACTTCTCCTGAGTAAGAAAGCCTTCTTCCACATGAAATGAAAGATAATTTTTCCAGGGGATTCTTTGAGGCCAAATTTTCACCTGGAGAATGAGAAAATTTATACCTCCTCAGAGATGGACCTAATGAAATATCTACTCCCTGCAAAACAAAAGCTTGATTCTATCACATTTTCCTTCAAGAAAAGTTGGATGAGGATTTGAGCAACCTGATTTAAGGGAAGGTGTCCCTGCCTATAGCACAGTGGTTGGAACTAGATTATCTTTAAGGTCTCTTCCAACCCAAACCATTCTATGATTCTATGATTTCATGATACAAAAAAAGCATTTTTCCTTAAGAATCCCCACCCAACCAGATAGGACAATATACTGTTCCTTGCAGGAAAAGAAAGTAGCACAACTTACCTCGCCTCATTCTGTGGAGCTAAACAACAAAAATTTAAAACATTAGGCTATTAACCCACCATGCAGATTAAAAGGGTTTTCTCTGCCCTAACCCTCATCTCCATTTAGCAGGCCCAACAAATCATAGATAAGAGACTATAATTATCCTTCCATTTGCAGCCCCTGAGTAATCGTGACCCAGTCATTTCTAATGGAGTGCAAAAGCCACTGTGATTGGGGATTTTCTGAAATTCCTCAACATTGGATGGACAAACCTGCAAATATATGTGGCTGTCCTGGTTTCACTGGGACAGAGTTAATTTTCTTCCCAGTAGCTGGTATAGTGCTGTGTTTTGGATTTAGTATGAGAATAATGTTGATACACCGATGTTTTACTTGTTGCTCAGTAGTGCATCAAGGACTTTTCAGTCCCTCATGCTCTGCCAGTGAGGAGGGGCACAGGAAGCTGAGAGGAAGCAGAGGCAGGACACCTGACCCAAACTAGCCAAAGGGGTATTCCATACTACAGCATATCATGCCCAGTATATAAGCTGGGGGAAGTTGGCTGGCAGCCACCGATCCCTGCTCATGGACAGGCTGGGTATCTGTCATTGCGTGGTGAGCAATTGCATTGTGCATCACTTGTCTGTCTTGAGTTTTATTCCTCTCCCTCTTTTATTGTCTCCCTTATTATTATTGTTACAGTTCTTATTGTTGTTACTGTTATTATTATCATTATTTCCATTATTAAGCTGTTCTCATCTTGAGCCATGTTTTTCACCTTTTTCTGATTCTCCTCACCATCCCACTGGCGCACGGAGGTGAGGAGTGAGTGAGCAGCTACACGATATTTAGCTGCTGGCTGGTGTTAAAACAGTGGCAGAAGTTTAATGTATGTTCCATAAGGAGCTCCTAGAATTTGATATTCCAAACATGTTATAGAGGAAATTATTATTGCTATCACCATAACTATTAAGAAGAAGAATTAGGCCATGTAAATACTTGTACCCTTTTCTGTCAGTGTGTTAGAGTGCATAACGAGTTACACTAACAAAACCTAGAGTTATTGAGTTAATTTGTTGTTCGGTTTGGTTTTGGAGGTTGTTTGGCGTGTTTTTAACAGTGGTATTAAGTAAAGGTTTTCACACCTTTTAAAACTCTTTTTGTCAATTAAATAAATCAGAGCCATTTCAGAACACAGTCCTGCCTTAAACCATCCAAGAGTAAAATTTGACAGCTGAATGGGCAGGAATGAGACTACCAGGATGTCTCTAGGGCAGATAAAGTCTGATGTCAAACGCAAATCAGCTCATTTCATGGGGTGATTATCTCAGAAGAATTTGGATTCAACAGTAGCATAGAATCAGAGCAGTAAACAAAAGTCCCTGTAACTGCATCTCTATATTTCTGCAGGAACCTTTCCAAGGGAATATTCCTCAGCACAAAACCATGGTAGCTTTAAACACTGTATGATGATGCTTCGACCTTTCCTTCAGGAGATGGAATGATTTAGCACCTCCTAAGAAGTTCTACCCTGAAATTATTAATCTGGATACTCTACAGGTCGTCCAATCAGCCTGCATGGGGATACAATCAATGAACTGCAGTGAATTACATAAACAAGACTTGAACAATCTGGCTTGTTTCACGAGTTCCTAGATTGTCTTGTGAAGATAAAAGTTCAGGTCTAAGAAGACAGATCAATAAATTGAGAGAGCAAAAGGTGGACTGAGAATAAAACACAAGAAAAGCAATGGGGTGAGGACTGGATATTCTGCTATGAGGCATTCTGAAAAGAAGTATGCTTTTCTTCCCATATATTTGTGCCCACTCAATTACAATCCAGACAGTGTTTTAACAGCTACCACAGACACATGAATTCTATCTAGTATTTCTTAGTGTTGTGGAAAACTACCAAATATCTTTCAGTATGCAAAGCATTTATTCCTTGAGAACAGAACAAGTTCAGCACTAAGGGAAATGGAAAAGAATCTCACCAAGGGACGCTGCTGTATATAGTGGGTAGCAGGAGTACTCTGAAAGAGTGCTGTTACAGCTATACCTGATGATATATTATCAGCAAAGATGACTTAAAAGTTGTGGATAGGAAAAAAGTGGGAGTTCCTCACTGGTGTGTTTAAATCCTTTTCAGTAGAGCCGTTCCCCTTCTGCACTGGTATGGAAATCTCACTCCAACATCCTGTTGACGGCAGTGTATACCGAATCCCACCCCCAGTGTCTTCACAGGTGATAAGGGATGGCTGGATGTGAAAGGAGAACACAGAATGGAAACAAAGGAGCATGAGCCAACACAAAAATACACTTTGCTGACTTAAAGGTTGAGGCTGCACTCTCTAGGCCAAGCAGTGGGGTAAAATAAAATTCAGTATCTCCACTGACTTATATATCCTGATACTATTTTACCTCTCCTGAGAACTGTGGCAAATAAATAACTCCTCTATTAAATCAGGACTAAATATAAAGACCCCCAGGCTTTTCCACCAGATATGAGCTACAGCATGCGTCTGTCCTGAGTTTACTTTTTCTCAGTGGTTCTTAACTCAAATACTCTGGTTTCATTAAAAGATAATCTGAGCTAATTTAGGAATTAGACTGTTTGTACTAAGTGTGCTCAGAAGCAAGGAAAGGAAAACAAAATCTGCTATATTGAAATGAATCAGCCTGGGGACATGGGTCTCAACTTATCTAAGGCATAGGCACATATGGAACTCAACCCCAGAAAAAAATATCTCCAGGATGCCGGCTCAGTCAGCCAAATGAAGAAAGATGTGATGAACAAAGGTCTGAACGTGATAAACAGTGCAGCCCACAATCTCAGAAATCTCTGATTTTCTCTCCCTGGTAGCTTCCCAAAACAAAGCTTCTGCCTTCATGTTTATGAGCTTCACATACACACTAACAACAACAGATCTAAAGAGCTATATGCGGCTGTGGCACCACCATGCAAGCAGCAGACATTTTAAATCTACAGGGAGGAAAGAGCCCTTCTGTTTTCCTCCAGGGATCACAATGAATGAATGATGGAAAGCAAAAGTCAAGGAGTGATCACAAAGCTAGCTCCCTGCTTAAAGATAAACAAGTATATTTATCACACATAAGTCCCCCATGACCTTGGATCTGTTCAGTACCAGGGGTTACCCTTCCAGTCATTGCACACACACCTTCGATTGGAGAAAACAAAACAACAGAAACCTTCCACTCCACAGTGTCCGAGACAGACTGCCGGTACAATAACGTATTAGCTATCTTGAGTGGTCCAGCAACCATTGCCCTCAGCACATAAAAACGGTGGGAGGGGTGGGGGAAGGAGGGGGAATAGAAGACCATAACCCAGAACTGTAATCAAGACACAAGCAGAGACATCAACTTTAATCCAACTCCCATTACTGCACTGAACAGCATTCCTTAATTATTCATCAGATTGGAGCAGTGTTGCCTTACCCATCCTATAGGACAACTTCTTTCAAGGCAGCTCCAACGTGGTTTGCATTAGCCAAGTACAGATGCCTGTATAATGCATTCTTTCTCTGTAGCTATATGCGCATAACTTTAGGGACTTTGCCTTCATGCTGTCATTGACAGTAACCTTAAGTAATCACACATTCCCTTTGATTAGCCTGTGCTAGCCATGGAAACGTTTCCTCACCGTACCTGACCAGCACTGCACAGACTGAATAGAGAAATGAAATGGCTGTGTACCCAAAAAACATCAAATGAAAATCCGTTTGTTGACTCCAACAGATTAAAAAAAACAAAACAAACCAACCAAACAAAACAACCAAAAAAAAACCAAAAAACAACCAATCAGAAAGCTACTTAAGTTACATCGCATACTGCTGTATCAGTCCAGCACTTGCACTGTAATTAACATACATAAAATGGATAGTAATCCATAATATCCTAGGAAAGAATCAGGTCACTTCGCTGACTTATTCACTTCGGTTTATATTTTTAATTATTACCATAATTACATCCAATATATTCCTCAAGCTAAAGGCCACAATCTGTTTACCAGCAGATTAGATGCAGAGGAAAGCCGCTGACTTCCAGGGAGCTCTTCCAGACCTGCTTCTATGTGAGTGGGATGATCATCTAGCCACAAACACCGGTATGTCACTAAAAAAATCTCTCCCTCTTTTTCATGCATTTTTCAGTCCTGAATAGCATGTTGCATTATCTTTCTCTTTCTGGCTGTAAACTCTTCAGATTCCAATACATACCTAAACTGTTCACATGTTAAATTCACAGCATAGCGGTAAAGATTCTGTCTTGTATGCTATCCCCTCGACTTAATATGTGCTTTGCATAAAGATGGTATTATTAGAACCAGCTGTTCAAATACTGATAAGGAGAAGTGCACAGAGGCATGCAAGCAGGGGTCAAAGTCACATTAACAGCAATTTTTACTACTACCCCACAGTAAAACTAGAGTACTGGTGCACTGCTTGAAGGGTGAATCAGAGTTTCTGCGGCAGGTGAGGATGCAGAACTGCAAAGGGAGCCCTGATCTCAAAAATGCCAACAGCAGCACCGGGTCTGTTAGCAATCAGGTTTTATTTACCAGCCATATTGTGTTAAAAACAGACGTGATTCCCATACCGAGCACGTTAACCCGTCACCACTTGCAAAGGGAGATTTATTTGTTTGGAAAGAATCAAATCTATCTCGCGGACGCCTCCTCCGAGCCTGCAGTTCTGGCTAAGGGCAGAGAGCTTGCATGCAATTCCCCCTAAAAGAAGTATTCCCAGGACCTGGGGAAGATGAGGGGAGAGCCGGTAAATCCATGTCACTCGCAGACAAGCCGGCGGTTCCTCTCCGGTAAAGCCGGCTGCAGGAGCGGCGCTTGGCTTTGGCGGCTCCTGGACAGAGCCCGGCGGCTGCTGCCCTGCGGCCCCTGCCCGGGGGCAGCCGGAGCGGAGCTGCGCTGGTGGAGGTCGGAGGAGAGACCGGTGGAAAGCACTCACCATTGCAGCAGGGATCCGTCCCGGTGCTGGCGATGCTGCATCCCCGCCGTGCCGGGCGGGGCGGGAGCCGGCGGCGGGGGGACACGGGCCAGTTCCCCGGCGTAACCGTCCAGCCCCGGCTGCCCGCTGTGGAAGTGAGCGGTCGCAGCCGGGCTCCCCCCGCCTAGCTTGCACCAGGCGGAGGAGGGGTCGGCGCCTCCGAAGGGAATCCAAATTCCTCCTCCCTCGCCTGCTGGTCATGTCCAGGCTGCCTCTGCTCAGGGGATGGGCCAGGTCCTGGCCGTGAAGGAATTTGCCATGGCTAAATAATAATTAAAAAATAAAAAAAATAAAAAGCAAGGAAACAATCAAACAAATAAAAACAACCAAGGGGAAAAATAAAAGGAAGGGAGGCAGGAGATTTGCAAACTTTTTTTTCTCCCTTTTTTTTTATGTTGGTTTTTTTTTTTTTTTAAAGGGGATTATTGTTTATGCTCGGGAAGCAGGGATGAGGTGTGGGAGGAGAAGGGTGTGCAGGCTGGATCAGATGCTCTGCCTGCGAGTCAAGGCTATGGTGTGCTCGCCCCTGTATTTCTCTGTGTGTGTGTGATTCTCATACCCAGACAATGCTCTGCAAAGCGAGCTGGTCCTGCGGAGAAATGCAAACACCTCCTCCCCCAAGTGCCTGAGGAAAGGGAAGGGGATACGGAACCAATAGCTTTTCCTTGGTTAGTCTCATTAATATGGAGGAGAAAAGGAAACCAATGAGGAGGAGCGGGAGGAGGGGTTTATTTAAATTAAGTTTCTTAAATCAATTTTTTTACCCCTTTTTCTTTCCTCCTCCTACCTCCCCCAAATCCTCCTGCTCCCTGTTACCTAAGCACCGCTTCTGCTGTCCTAGAGATTTATTTATATTTTTTTAATTAATGTGACAGTGTCAGCAAAACACAGTGATGGGAGGGAGGATGGCATCGCTGCTGCGTGAAGGGAGGCAATTTGTCCCTGAGCTGCAGAAAACTTGATTGCAAAGAGAAGCGATAAGGTAGCTGGGAGTTGTCAGGGCCAGGAACTGAGGGGAAACAGAGTGGGAATTTCTAGAAGCACCATTTTGCAGATGGTATTTGCAGATGGGCAGGCGGCCCGTATCCAGAATGCTCTGTGCTTGAGGAGAGGATCTCCTCACTTCTCACAGCAGACACACACACAGAGGAAGTGAAGTGACTGCATGGGAACCACAGCATCTGCTCCATCCTGCATTGCCTCAGAGCTACACAACAACAGTAATGCAGGACTTGTACCTGTTGCTGGAAAATCAGTGGAGTGGAGCTGTAGAGAGCACTGAGATGCCTGGGGAGCAGGGAACGCACATCCAGCTGGTTTCTTTGACTTGTATCTGGGAAAGAGGAGGGTGGCACATGTCCCCTGCAAGGCAAGTGCATGAAAGCATCTAGTCACTTTTCCCTTCTGCATAGAGTAGCACTCAAGAAAAGCTCTCCAGACCTAGAAAATTATCACTAAACAAGTCTGAACATCTATAGGAGGTCTAGAGGAACCGTCTGCCAGAGCAGACACTTTGTACCACACTGCTTTTGCTGCTGCCAACCATGCTGATCTCTGGGCTCACAAATACATGTCAAGAACTTGAGATGCTGAATGCCCATGTTCTTATCCAAATTCTCTGAGACCTGTGCTGATGAGGTTCTTCTAATTACCCTGAAATTTCACATCACCTGGACACTGTTACTCTTCCCACTGTGGAAGCCCTTTCCTCTGCTTACTTTTTATCATTTCCCCTTCATTTTATGTATCTTACATCTTCCATTTCTCTTAGCATGTAAATTATTTTCAAATCTCCTTGCCTTTACCCTGCTCATAGATTAAATGAAGGAGAAAAAAGGCAATTTGGTCATGAAAGCACCTAAATCTATTACCTGCCCAGTGTGAAAGTCTCTGACCCAATTACTTACTTGTATGTTATTGTCCCTGTGGCTCTTAGTCCAGGTGCAGGACCCTGAGGGGACATAGCTCCATCACAGAAGCAGTGGACCAGACAGCCTTGTTCCCAGTCCCTTGGCACAGTAACAGCCCCATGGCTGCATAGATGCCTCCTGTTGAGAAAAGCATGCACGGACACTTTGTGAATGCATTCAGCTCTGGTTTTATTCCAGCACCATGGAGCAGTCCAAAGAATCAACTAGACTCTTCAAAAGTTTCCTTTGCATGTTTTCCTCCAGTTATATCATCTTCTCTAGCCACATCTTACAGCTTTCAGTAACCTCACTAAATACAAGGGGAAAAAAAGAAAAAAAACAAAAGATGTAGATGTTTATGTTGTACAGCTCTGCTAATCAGCCTATGCACTCTATATAGACATTAATGAAGGAGAGGCACTGTTAGGATGTCATCTATTACACCTATTTTCCATATCTACTTAGTATAAAAAACCACACTAAGTTTTCATAAAGTATAAAGGGAGCCAAGACTAACTAAATCAGATGTAGACACCTATTTATTAGACAGATGTATTTCAGCAAGTCTCATATGTCTGAATCCTAACAGGTAAGATGCAGGACAAAGAAACCTCTACAGTAAAATGCCTGTTCTTCCTCAAAGAAAAGAAAATCTATATTCATATGCAGACCTAAAGAAATTTCCGCTCCTCAACAAAATCAACGAAACCCAACAAAATACAACCGCAACAACATAATCAAAACCCTATCTATGTCACCACAAAACTTCCAGAATTCATGGCAGTCCTACCTCAAAGACCAGAAGCCACACTATGTCTGGAGTTGCTAGGGCATGGAAGAAGGTTCCCAGCTGTTCAATTATTATGTGCTGCTCCCACATCTGCTCCTGATCTTTCCCAGGAAAAGGGCAATTGGCCAAGAGAATCATATAGTGGCCCATATCCAGCTGCAGCTGGACTGCCTTAGATGATCTCATCTGATACTCATACCAGGTTTCCTATTGAAGTAGTCAGGACAGTCTACCTAAGAACTTTGTTCTCTGAAGACGACAATTTTCTTTAGGAGAAAACAATTAAGACATTTTCAGGCAAACTATGCTTTATTGTTATCCTCATGAGCAGTCTGTTAAATTGATCTTCATTATTTGAGTGTGTGTAAAGTATAATGGCAATTATCTTGACAAGCAAGAGACACTGACAGGGACAGGAGAAGGCTTCATGAGAAAAAAGTGTGAGTTACTGCCAAATGACCTAGGCAGCCATCCGTCATCAGGGGAAAGACACTGGCAAGCTGGCTGCAAGAGTGTTTGCTGACACAGGGTTAAAAGTATTTTGTTGGAAGGTCCTTCTTCTCTTGTTTTATTTTGACACTTCAGGTGTGATTTAGTTAGCCAAACTACTAGGGCTGAGCTTGCCAACCATCTCTCCCTTCATATTAAGGTCAGATCTTATCCGCGCAGTCGCTGGAATATAAGGCTTGATCCATCTCAGCCTAAAGCTGAAAACAGCTTGGAGGAACTGTGTCCTAAATATGCCTGTTCCTCTCCACTGACATTAGACACTTTGAAAACACTAGCCTAGCTTGTTAAACACCCACAAAGAAGCCCTCTACAATTAGATGAATCCCTCTTTCACTATTAGGTTTGACAAGCCTGAAATATTGAGACTCACCCAGATGGCTTGTTCTCCTCTGACAGAACAAGAACTATCCCCAAATAATGCCACATCTTCCCACCCACGCTGAGATCCCACCTGCCAGAACCTCTTGGCCTGCGGATCCTCTGATGTGAGGATCAGCTGCATCGGGGATCAAAAAGAGACCCAGAGGAAAGGAAGGCTCTCCTATGCTGCAGCTGAGTTGAGAAATACCTCATGTCAGATGGCATACTGTGGTCTGAGTGTTCCTCAGTCACTTCCTATCAACTAGCAGATTTCTAACAGCGAGAAAGAAACATCTGCTGGTTCCTGAGGACAAGATCCAATGGAGGTAGATAGTGGGAGAAAACAGCTATTTCTATAGAAAATGACAATCATTTGTTCCTTTTCTAGCTGTGAAAATGAACTGTGCTGTTTTAAGACATTCCTACTAGTAGCACTCTGTCCATAGTCACGGAGAATGCAGCATGCTAAACATCCCACCTGCTATGATTAACTGGGACATACTTGGTGTGTGGGCAAAGTTCTACATCACTATGTCAAAAGGTGGTAACGCTAAGTGTTCACTTAAAGAGCAATAGGTATCCTGTTGTGTGCCTACTCTAAACTTTTAGTAATAATGTAGCTTAGCCCACAAAGATGTGTGCCTCAGGATGCTGGAAGGTGGCATAGCAGCCATTAGTGAGAAGCTGAGGGCGTAAATTCACTCCCCGATGACTGGACAGGCTGATCTGGCCACCCTCAAAGGCAATTTGAGTCAAAATCCTTTATTACTGTATTCAGCCTTTCTTTTTCTCCCCCAACACTGTAATGAGTTTTATTGAAGAGCAACTGCATCTTCACTCATCAACTCCCCTCCTTTCCCTCACATGTTCTGCTGCAGAACATGCTGTAGTTTACTACTTAGAAAAATGAGAAGAGGGAGGACACATGTTAAGGTTGCTTTGCAGTGCATGAGCTTAAGGATAACCTGCCTCTAACTCAGGCTTTTTCAAATGCAGAAATAACCCATCTGAAGCTGGGCATGACAGGAAGGCATGCTCTGCTAGCCAGCTTTCAGGTCAGCTTTAAAGAAGATCATGGTTATCCAGATGGTGGTAGCCATACCTTACCTTATCAGCCTCCACAGGCCACCACATAACAAGGTGCATCCTCCCAGGGAAAAAGGATGGGAGATGTTTTACAGATACAAAGACACAGGTGAATGTAGGTGTGAGCTAGATGGTACGTTCCCCCCATATTCAATGGAAATTTGATCATTATGGTGAGTGAAGACTAGGGATATGCTTAGTTCATCCTACCATAGGTACCTGCATAGAAGCACAGAATCAAGGAATGACAGAATGGTTTGGGTTGGACCCTAAAGATGATCTAGTTACACCCCCCTGCCATGGGCAGAGACACCTTCCACTAGACCAGGTTGCTCTAAGTCCTGTTCAACCTGGCCCTGAACACTGCCAGGGATAGGGCAGCTGCAGCTTCTCTGGGCAACCTGTGCCAGTGTCCAATCACCCTCATGGTAAATAATTTATTCCTAATATCTAATCTAGATCTACTCTTTTTCAATTTAAAACCATTACCTCTCATCCTCTCACTACACTCCCTGATAGAATGTCACTTTCTAGCCTTCTTGTTGGCCCCTTTAGGCTGCTCTAAGTTTTCCCTTGAACCTTCTCTTCTCCAGGCTGAACAAGCCCAACTCTCTCAGCCTGTCTCCATAGCAGAAGTGCTGTAGCCCTCGAAGCATTTTCATGGCCTCCTCTGGACTCACTGTAGCAGCTCCATGTCCGTCTTATGTTGCCTCCAGAGCTGGACGCAGAACTACAAGGGGGGTCTCACCAGAGGACAGTAAAGGGAAAGAATCCCCTCCCTCGACTTTCTGGTCACTTTGCTGGTGACGCAGCCCTGGATACAGTTGGCTTTCTGGGCTGTGAAGACACGTTGCTGGCTCATGTTGTGTTTTTCACCCACAAATACCTGCAAGTCCTTTTCTGCAGGGCTGTATGTGACCAACCAAACAGCTCACTGGACTCTGTTGGCTCTTTTAACATCTATAGATTGGGTAACATTTTAGTTAGCAATCAGCTGCGTAGAGGGAGGTCTCCAATGCCTTTCAAGGTGCTCTAGAGTACCTTTTCTTGTACCAGCTGCTGCTCCACAAGACCGTTTCTCCTGAGTTTGTGTATTGTATCTGCCAGTCTCAAGGCAATGTTTAGATGCACATGGTCTTCTAACAAAGTTCAGGTAATCAGTTCAAGGCTCCAGTAACTTACCTTTCTTGAAGTCAAGAGTGCAGTTACGGATAAATTCAGTTATCTTCGCTATCTGACCTACCTCCTCTTTCTGGAGCCGCAGCAACACTTGGCATGAGGGCAGCATTTGCTCTTTCCTCTTCTCAGGTAAATAAGCTGAAGATGCCCTCTGACAAACTTTTCTGATTCATGATCAGCTGTTTAAAGAAATTACGTTGTGTGAATCATTCTTGCAGTGAAAGTTACATCCCCACTAAAGGGAATCAACAGAAAGGAATGTGTGTGAGCTTCACTGATAGAGAGAAAATGGGAAAACTAGTGATGAACAAGACATCACAGGATGTCAGCAGGGGGATTAAACATATAAAATTAATTACCTCTAAGAACTGGCTTTATTAGGATTCTTCAGCTTTCAACAGAGACTACTAAGAGGGAAAATGGTGGAGGTTTATAAAAAATGGTATTGAGAAGGTGAGGAAGGAAAGAATGTCCACTGTCGTTCCTAATGCAAGAATGAAGACGCCAAAAAAAATCAGGGAAGCCTGGTTCAAAACAACAGAAAATCTTAACCTAAAATGTTTTATGACCTGGCAGATGCCTGAAGCTTCCAAGGTTTCAAAGCAAATCCATGGAATAAAAGTCCATAAAGGCAATTAAATATCATGAGATCACTTCCAGCTCAGGAGTATCTGAAAAATTTCTCAATAGATGCTGGGAGATAATTTAAGGCACTTGTACCTTAATGCTTGCTTTTTGCTTATATTCTTTTTAGGGACTTGCAAAGCTACATGCTGATTTCTGGTCTAGCTCAGCGCAGACATTCTTATGTTTCCCTGTTGTTGCACCTTGCCAATCAATCCTTTAGCCAAAATTGCGGATTTTCTTTTTTCGGTCTGGTCACTAGACTCTGATATATGCAGTTCTCACAGCTACACTGGCATCTGGGAAGCTGAGGCGTACTTTCTGCCAACTCTGGAGAACAGTTACTTCTGACAGAAGGTTCAGGTACACATTCACAACGTAGTAACATCTTATCACCCCTGAGCATGAAAAGGCAGGAACTACAAAGTGGTGATTTAGGAACTAGATAATTCTGCTTTTAGAGATTTAGACATCTAAAACAAGGGTTTCATTTGACATCTTTCAGAAAAATGTAATGCTATTGATATCTTAACCTCAATGTATCTCAACATTCCATTTTTCAGCACTAAGCTTTGTAATCAGGACAACAAATAATTGGAACAAATGAGAATAAAAAATATAATTTTAGGAAAAAAAATGCAGTTTTAAGGAGCTTAATTATTGTATAATCAGGATGTGCTTGATGAGTAAAAAGAAAAAATAATAGAGAGGCTTTTTTTTTTCTTTAGCAACCTGTTCTGGTAGAAGGTGTCCATGCCCATGGCATGGGCGTTGGAACTAGATGATCTTCAGAGGTCCCTTCCAACCCAAACCATTCTATGATTCTATGATTCCCATTTCTCTGTTTTCTTTGTGTCAAACAAGACCTGCTGCACCTCCCTTGATTGTATAAACAAATGTCTGTGTGTGTGGATTTAAGGTTCTATATCCATGCTAAACTGCAATACAGTCTTGAAATTTGACCCACCAAAAGTTCTGTAGAAACTACAAAAACAATGAAATTTGTTTAATTTTTGAGCTTCTAAGAAAGAAAATGCAAGCTCTCTAAATAAAATAATTGTTACTAATAATAGTGAGTATTCCTTAATTTAACCCCATCTCATCCTCATCCTTAATGAGATTGTTTTGGGTTTTTTTCCTGATTTTTGCATGAGGATTGAAGTGATGAGGAACATGAGTAGCACAAATAAAAACAACCAGATGTGGATGCATCTTTGTTTTAGATAGTAAGAGCTATGTAGTCATGCAGATGTAACCACAGTGTGCTGATGTGAAAAGGAACACTGCTTCAGATGGTGCTAAAGGGGAAGGGACACAAATGTCAAAGTGAACAATCTCAGGAGATAATATCCACCTTCTACCACTCAGCTCTATGCTGCTGTCCCGGAAGTTTCCCCATGTCCTGGATGAAACATCTGGGAATTTGTTTGCTTACAAACCTGGGTAAAACTGGAATTGGAAGAGAGACCAACAATGGTTACACTGTGTCTCAGTACTTGACCCTTACAAAAGGAAACATTATTTTCTTACAGCACCATTTTATTTATCAGAGGGCAGTTAGAATAGATATGAAATGCCTCAGAGTACAAGGCTCAAAAAGATACATTACTCCTAACAGAAAACAAAGCTGAATCTGAGAATCTCCAGTACAAGAGTGTTGGAAGGCTATTGTTCAAACTACAAGCACAGGCTGGGGCGCTGGATTTTGTCATTATGAGCCTATGAAGCTTCTGTTGTCATGCAAAGTCATATCCAAGATTCATATGGAAGACAAGAGCTGATATTACCACTGCTCAGTCGAGATGAGAGCCAGCCTACCAACTTCTCTTCATTTTCTTTGTTCCTGGAAGTCTGGCTTTTAGACCGTTTGCATCCAAGAACAAATAATCACAGATTCATTCGTTTTTCTGCCTTCTAGAAAGGCAGGGAAGAAGACGTACTGGGTATTGCTAGCTCTGATCAGAAATGGAAAGCAGCAACAAAGTGCCAAGAAGCTCTCAGAAACAGCCTCTGAGCTGTGACTACATAAGCACATCATAGAGCAAATAAGACAGGCAGGGTTGCATCATGGGAAGTTCTGTGTGGAGACAGGGAAGGTATCTCCATGTCTATCAAGGTTCTTGTTATGGGTACAGCCCTGAGAACACTTACTCATTTCCCTCACTTTGCTATTATGAGCCTTCCCAATGACTTAATGAATTTCGTCAGAGCTATGCACAATACATAATTGTCAGCAGGAGGTTTAGCATCAGGAGGTTTAGAAAAGAAAACTGCCATTTTCACTGATATATTCTTGTCTCCTTCTTTGCTTGTTTCTGTTTCTTGAGCATGGTGGTGGTTACATGGGGACCAACAGGATACTTAAGAAGAGAGTGTTGTCTTGAAGTAGCACCAGAAGTCAATTATATGGTTAGGGTTTTGGTCGGGTTTTTTTGTCAATTTCCAAAACAGATATAGTAAAAAATGTGATGATGCATTTGTTATTTCTCATAACAGATACTCAAAAATATTTCTTACTAAAAGATTTACTAAAATAGATTTATTTATCAACTAGAAATTTTGTCTATATTTGACTAAAAAGTACTGGAAAAAAACAGCATTAATGCAGCAAGGCATATACATTTGTGCCTTCTCTCGCCATCCAGAAATCAGTAACTAGTAGTCTGCTGAAAGATTAACTGATAACTCTCTCTGAATTTCCACCTACAAGCATGAAGAAGCTCAGTACACACAAAGGTTTTATGAATAGTATTTTAATACAAATTTGTGATTTTTTGAAAGAAATTATGTGACCAAAAATACAGGTATAAGGATTATTCCTTATCAATATTTATCTTAGAATATTGGATATCATAATGAGATCAAAGGCGTAAGCCAAAAATGTTAGAAGAAATAGGTATCCTCTGAAAGTTGAAAGTTGCCTGTAGTTCCTGCTTGTCAAAGTATGGAAAGAACCTTCCAGAAGCATACATTTATCAGAATGTGACTGATAAGCAGAAGTATCCTTTCAGGGGCTCTTACTCTATCCAAACAGTATGAATAGCTGTCAGAATTTATTTGATATTTTCTTAAAACCAAAGCCACCCAAGCAAATTTTCACTTTGACCTTCAATACTAGAAGGAGGTTGAAGAAGAGTCCACATGAGAATTTTTGCAGTGCAGATTGATGGCTTGAGGATTTATGGCATAAGCCCCAAGCCAGGCAACTTCTCCTTAATTAAAGTATAATAAAGACACGAGCAAAGATTTGAGGAAAATCAATGATCTATGCTGCTTCCATCTCCATCTGACACACACCCTCCTTCTCTTTAAGACAGAGTCTTCTTTTGCAGCAGCTGAGAGATGTGTTTCATCCTCTTTAGATAATTCTTACTGGAGTAATTAATGACCAACTTGTGGCTAAATTCAAAGGTCACAGGTCCCATCTGATCTTGATTTATAAGCTGGTTTTGCGACTTTGTAGGATTCTGCCTTCCTTTATTTCTAGGCATAGACAAATGGCTCCCCTAACCTTGAATTCAAATGTTTTTCTTCTAATATTTCTGACACAATGTTCTGAGTTAAATTCGTTGCTGCATTCCTCTTTGTGAGGTGAGGATAGTCCAACTGCTCCCATTGCTTTGCTTCTGGCACTCAAAATTACCTAAGTCTAACATCTGGTGCTCTTGTATGAAATAGCTTCGGAAGAATACTCTTCTCTACTGCTAAAGAAGAAAAACTGAAAAACCCCTGAACAGCTATAGAAGAAGACCAGCAAAACTATTGTCCTTCAAAAGAACAGAAGATAGAAGCAACACTCTAGTGTGGGCTGCAGAGGGTGTATGATTACTCTATGTGAGCCAAGCCATAATGAAAAGTTTTTAATGGAAAGAGCTTATTGCTACATCTACAAATGCCACTCATGGACTTCTCTCATGCAGAACTGCTGCCTGCTGGCAGTTTTACCTGATGCAATTTTTTATGTGGAATGAGGAAATCTTTTATCTAAAGAATAAAATTTGTTTGGTTTATATTTCTTTCAAAACTTCTTTATCACCTCAATTTCGTACTTCTTTTATTACATATATTTGGGGTTTTTAATACACTGCCATGGAGCCTAGGTGCTACATAGCATTTGTTGCGTGAAATAGTACCTTCCAATATGAGTATTAGCAGTGAACAAAGATGCAACTTTAACCATTACAAAATATCTCCTACTTGTGCTTGCACCAAAGGAATAGCTTTGACTGTTGCTAGTAGTAGTTTGTCATCTTTAAGTAAGTAAGTTAAACTCTATAATAACGAATACGCTTTGGCACTGGAACATAACTGGTAATTACTTTCCTATATGTTCTTTCCCTCCCTGCCCCCGCTTTTTATTTGTATATGTATTTTTTCTTTTCTGTTTAAATTGTCTTCCTCTACTCTTGGCTGAAAGCAAATTGCCTTAAACCAAAAATGACAAAGCTAAAAAATCTTTTCCCTTTGACTTCTAGTAGATAACTTTTCTGCTTTTCTCATGTTTCATGACACTTTGTAGTCTATTGTACCCTGGTATGAAATCTGATCTCCTGCAGGAGACTGTAGTCTCCCTGACAATTCCCTTCTCTGAGCATGAAAATACTACTCAAATGATCAAAAGCAGGTTCGTGCAAAATTTCTGTCTTCATATCCTGTAACATGAATATATGAAAACATTAAATTAGATTAAATATTCACAATGAGAGTACACTTGCTCCTTGGGGTCTGTTAAACCAAGCAGATAAAAGAAAAGACAAGATAGTGATTGGAAGTAGAAGCCAGACAAACACATTCAGAAATAAAAAATGCTTTCTTAAATAAGTGGAAAAAGTAACCACTGTACCAAAAGAAGGGGAAGGTTCTTAATCTCTAAGGGATGCATCTAATCAAAGGTTAGATGTTCCTTCAATCTAGATGCTAGGAGCTGAAGTAATCCTTGTTTCCCTTTATAGTCAAAAGAAATCTAGTTCATACAGTCATCAGTGTGTGAATCAACTCAACCTAGGGGAGGCGTGTAAAATAAATGAGAGAAATCACATCCTAAAGTGTTATTTCTCTCCACTAACTTTAAAGGAACCTTGGGTCAGAAAAAGGTACATATGTTGTTAACATCTAAAGATAGGTGAGATTAATCCCACTCTAGATGTCTTCAAAACAAGCCCGTTTGTCACTTTGAGGAGATGCTTTTCAATAACTCAATAAAATTTAGTTGCTTATGATGGCCAGATGAATGAGAATATAGAGAGCTCAAGCCTGATAAAAGGGGTTATCACAAGCTTTCAGTGGTGGAACACATTTTCATAAAAAGTGATAGAAAAAGAACAATTCAAAATGGAAGGAATTGGAAAAATCAGAAAAATAATAATATTATCCCAGAGGAAATGTTAATAATGATGAAATAAATTTAGTAGGGTATGTTACAGTTAGAAAGCTTTACTCAGTCCCTAATTACTAAAGGCCAGGGCAAAAATAACACAGAAAACTTATCACTCTTACACTTTCATCTAATATATCTTGTCTTGGGCAAAGTGAAGACTGGATTAACAGGGAAGGTATCTGATGGAATCAGGAAATCCCTATATATTCAAAACTTCTCGGAAAAGAAAACCAGTTCACCTTATTTTCTGATGTAAATAATAATAACCGACCAAATATGTAAACAAACACCCCATCCTCTGTTCTTATTTGTATCTGGATTTCTATTCTATGCCTGGATTTATCACTTTGCTTTTTGAAGTTTTTATGATTTCTTTAAATAGATTATGAGTTTCTTGCATTTGTCAGTTCTCTTTCAAGAGTAGCAAGTTACACAGAGAAATACATGTTGCAGAAAGCAAAACAGAAAGACTGTTACTTAACTACTAAAATCAAAGTAATGCAGAACAAAAGACCTCATCCTTCACACCCTAGTATGGCAGAAACAAGACATGACAGAGTGTCACTTCATGGAAAATCTCCCAGAAATTATTCTTCAGCACTCTCTTTTATCTTTGAATTGTCTAACTTCCATTTTCATTAATCGTTTATACTTGTTTAACATGATCTTACAATGAACAGTGTATAAAGTCAATAGGTTTAATATAACTTCTTTTGTATTTTTGTCATAGCAATCTTATCTCAGAATTTAGTTTAACACACTCTACGTTTAAAATACAGAGTTCATCACATGTTGCTATTTTAAATATCAGCTTTGTTTCTGCTCTCTGTTCAATCAAAGCACAGTCTGATCCTAACAGGTCGACACAACATAAGGTAGATTAACACATTCTCATCCTAAAAAACTTATTGATTTATAGGTTTTTGGTCGTTTTGTTTGTTTTGGTTTTTTTTCGCCTGCAATAGCAAGATTAGCAAGAGTCAGATACAATCTACATTCAGGGCAAATAATTTTCTTTTATTTTATCAATGTATCATTAATTCACTAAAAGTCTGCTTTACAGCTTAATTTCTTTCCTACTTATTTGAGTCTAAAATCTTCTATAAAGGTTAACAGCCACCTCTCTTCATTCAGCTTTGATCTTTGCACTTTATCCAACAGCAGCTCCTTACATCTCTCTTTTATTTTTCATTCCACTGGCTTCTGTCCGCCTGTGCTGCTGCTGCAAAGATGCTGTTATCTTCTGCCTGTGTTTTGTTTTTCACTTCTGTCATCTTCTGTGGATCTTCCAGAGAAAAGGCTCAGTCAAATGTTCATCTGATTCACACCTGCAGTTTCTGCAGCCCTCTGCAGTGCCATATCTGAATACCACCATCCTCATAAGAAGTGGTGAATGAAAGGTTTTAGAAATACTGGCGTAGATAAAAATCTAGGATTCAACTCATTTCCTCTTAGTGAAGAGACTCTTAAAATAGTTTGTCTCTACTGAATGTAAAAATATGTGTTCATTCCACCAAGTGAAGATGTCTACAGTATAAATGTTTACATGTATAAATGTGGAGGGACTATCACTACAGCCTCCTCTTCCATATGTACACATACTCAGTACAACTAAGGTCAATAATTTCTGTTATAATACACATTGCTCATGCTGCTTTTAAGTGCATTTAACAGCCAGACATAAAATACATCCCTCAGATGTCTCCCATGATATCCTTGGCTTTTCACCAAGTACATGCACACTTACTTATTATTACAAGATCTATATACAGTATAAATTTACAAATTGCTGTAGTATCATTTAATCTTCCAAAACAATTTCTCCATACATTTTAAAAGGAAAAAATATACATCCTGCAAATACATTAAGAATCAAGCCAAGGTTATTATTTTTCTGAAGTAATGGCTTGATGTATGGAAGACCTGAGCTAAGCTTGTGACAGTAGTTTTAGAGACTGTTTTGTCTTGTTTCTCCTTCTCTTCCTCAGTTTCCCCATTAAAAAATGGCAATTAGGAAACTGGTCTCCCCTGGAAAACACCAACAAAACAACTATGAAATATGGAGTATTTTCCCTCCATCTCATGGAAACATACACACATGAGTTATAACTGCACAACCTCTGGACACAGCTGTGCTGTCAGGGACTAGAAACTGGTACTTCAGAGCAGGGTAACTCACATTCCATTAAGACTTTGGAGATACCAAAATGAAAATTGGTTCTCTATGTATTTGTGACTATCACAGCTAATTTTGAAGCATCTATTTTGCTGATAAATATTTAAATGAACCATGGAGGCAATAACGTTGTAGCATTATGCAGTTTTCTGCAATAGGCATGAAAATACACTCCAGCTGCAGTGCCTCTGAACACCAAATGTTCCCTTTATTCATTTCTAGTTCTTTTTTATGAGCAACAAAACACATCATTCTATCAGTTCTGCTTTTTACGCTTAGGACCAAAATGAAATGCTGTGAATGAACATGGATTGGAAATCTAGAAGAAAAAAAAAAAACCCACAACAAACTATCATCACTAGCGCTAAAGACTTTATAAGCTGTAGAGCTGCAATTTTTGTGGACATCTCTTTCAGGGTATTTTCAGAGAGCTACCCAAATCACAACAGGCAAGCAGACTGGCTTAACACAATCATTTCACATTACACAGAATTGTCTCCAAGTAAAATTGCCAATGATTGTTCACATTTGAAGAACTTCATAGCATCTACAAAGGAATCATAGGAAAAAGTTTGCAATTTGAATTTGAATTAGCTCTATGGGGGAAAAAAACAGCTTGGGGATTCCTGAATAACAAAGAAAGTGTTGGTGAAATAACAATTATCCCCTGTGCTTACAACACAGTTTATCACAGAGCTCTTCAATGCCCTCAGGCAGTCAGTACAGGGTTTGTATTCTGCATCAACAAAAAGCTGTGCCTCCAAAGATGTCTCCAAAGAGAAGCACAGTACTTGTTAACAGTGCATTACCCCCTAGATAATTTAGTGTTACAGAAGAGATAGATGTTCACAGTGATGCTTGGACAGCTTCATGCCCTCTTCGCTTTGTACTTAGATTCTTTTCAAGCATAAAAGTACTTTTCCTTCATAAGTGAGTATAAATGTCAACATGGTAGAGATAAAAAAAATAGCAGGAAAGAAGGGGAGTATCTTATAGATTTGAGATTGCTGACAAGCAGACAAAGATTTTAAAGGTATTTAGGTGACTACATGAACCACCGAAGTAGCCTTGCCTTGGAAACTAGAAATTGTGTTGCCTTTGAAGACTTTTCATCACAAATAAGTCCAGAACACCAAAGTAAGCAGTTTGGCAATTTTCTTGTTTCCTTCAGTGTAAATCTAAAGCAGTGATTTTCAATATCTTCTCATCTGTGAACCCCTGGGATTTTTTATCGCTTCAGTGCTATATAGCAAATTTAAGCCTTCAAACATCTCAGCTGTGTTAGTTATGACAAGCCATCAGGGAAAATGGGTCAAATGGTACTCTAGACTAATCCAAAATTACTATTTTCCAGGCCATTGAAAACCTGAATAGGCAAGGAAAGGAAGAGTGCAATGACACCAGCCCCACCT